>OZ023211.1:17181282-17348782 GCA_963995525.1 Escarpia spicata | reverse complement strand
ATAAGACTTAGTGGTGTAAACATAAATTTAGTCTGATACTTATTTAAAAATAGCGTCATTAAAATAAACATTATGGCTATAAATTATATATATATATATATATATATATATGTAAATAAGAAAGAAAAGACTATGTATTTATTAAAAATGAGACTAAGAGAGTAAAGTTGTAAACCAAATATTAAAACTCAATTAAAATAGATTGTGCAATGAATAGGAAGATAGATACCCTTAAAACAACATTTTACACATTAAAAGCGAGTTTAAAATAGTGCGTTTTGAGGCGTGCTTTGAAAACATCCATTGATGTGACCAGCCGCAGTTCTTCTGGCAACGCATTCCACAGAAATGGTTCGGCTCGAGAGAAAGATCGCCGGCCATATCGCACCAGATTATATTGCGGCACAGTCAGAAACGCATGGTCCTCAGATCGAAGTGACCGGCGTGGCATGTAGCGGGTGATTAGTGATGCAAGATAAGCGGGTTTCTGCCTGTGTATGACATTAAACACCAGGATCAATATCTTGTACTCTATGCGCCATTTCACCGGTAACCAATGAAGAAATTTAAGTCCTCCGGTGACGCTCTGTTGCTGGTCGCTCCGCTTTATCTGTAGGACAACTCTGACCGTGGCACGCTGGACCATCTCTAGGCGATGCATCTGGCAGTTAGTGATGCCATGGAGCACCGCATTGCCATAATCCACGTCACGAGCAAGTGCATTAGAGTCTTACACGCAATAGTCGTCAAGCTTGTGCGTATTTTGGCGATGCGAAACAGGTGAAAGTACGCGCCATGGCAAGCATTTGACACTTGGGCCGACATGTCTAGGTGACTGTCAAGGCACACGCCAATATTGCGAACAACCATCTTTAATGGGATTGTCGCACCGCAAACACTAATGACAGAGTTGACAGTTGGCGAAGGTACACTTGACGACCGAAATATGATCACCTCAGTTTTATTCTTGTTGAGCAGAAGTTTGTTGTTGGTTAACCACTGTCTCAACTCGCGCGCACATTCGTCAATGTGATGAAGTGTTGGGATGGTAGACACTTGGCATAAAGTGGAGTGTCGTCAGCGTATAAGTGGTATTGAAGATATCGGCAATTAGTAGACAGTACAGACTGAACAGCTTGGGACTGAGAACGGACCCCTGTGGAACACCGTGCTGTGTTGTTCTTCGAGTAGATGTATGTTGTCTTATCTTTATGGCGTTTGTTCAACCCACCAGGTATGACGTAAACCACGTGAGTACTGTTTGACTGATTTTACTATGCGTTTTACACACATAGATACAATAACAAAATTTACAACGAAGCTATGAAGTTGAGGTGACATTTGGTTTTGTTTAATGATTGATCAGGAATTTTACTGCAAAGTTCCCATCAAGTCAAATATTAAAATATTTATTGACCAGATGTTTTACTAAGGCACATAAATGAATGTGTTAAGACTACAGTGTATACTTGCAGGGTTTTAACACAACATTTTATAAAACAGAAGTAACTCGGCAAATGCTAACTGACAGTGCGTAATTAACGTTAAGAAAGCAAGTCTCACCTCCATCTTTTGTGCTCACACTGACCGGCTCGCTGGTGATGGTGGCACCCCCATGTGTCACCAGAGTGAGGCTGACAGTGTAGGCAATACTGGGCTGCAGGTTGCCAATGACAGTTGATGTAGTACCTGGCTCATAGACATGTTCAACTGATGCATTGAAGCCTGTCATGTTTATCCTGATTTCACTAACACGGCCTTGCAGTGCAAACACGTCTGAAACATCAGTTAAGTTCTTTATTAATAACTTCATGTAGTGTTTTAAACACAGGTCTAAAAAATTACCTGTTGAATATTACTAGGTAATAAAAAATATATGGTAACATTTCTAAACATAAAGTTTATAAATTTTACCATATACCGTATTCGTTCTATTAAGCGTACAGTATGCTTAGCAAATATTTGAGACATGAAAATATTATGTCAAATTTTGTGTTCCAATAAGCATACAGGGTTGTGCACTCATTTTCTTTGGTTCCTGTGGTTCCTGAGTACAGCCATCTCAGCAGACATGACTGGCAAATGATTTATGCATCTCACATATGAGCAACAGGATACCAGAACACTGTAAAAATCTTATAATTTAGGTGGATCTTTCGATGTTGTTTCTTCATCAAGCTTTGAATCTATTACGAGATATAAGTAGAAATTAAAACACAATGATGGATTCAAGGTTGGCATTGAAACCACTGTCACGGCATCGGATGCTGCTAAAAAGAGGGTGTACGCTAGTTAGGGCATGCACACTTAATAGAACGAATACGGTATTTAAGATTTCAATAAAATATCCGACATGCTGGAGGCTGACATCTTGCTCATGATGTGGAGGGCTGACCAATAAGTGCTGAGCTGTGATGTTGATTATGACGTGCCAGGTTCCTAGTTTTGCTTGGTATGTATACACTAGCTTATGTATTGGTTTCTTTAACTCATTTCAATTCAGAAGCCATGTTACACCTTCATATGCATGAACTATTATAATACCAGACAAAATGTGGATGTAACATTTTTACAAGTTTTACAAATTACAGCAACAAAGCAAAGTTGACAATTATTTATGTCAAAAACAACCTGGTCTGCTATACCGGCTGTGGATACAGACACCTCAAAATATACATAAAAACAACTTACGTAATTGAAAGTGGCATAATCAGCTGAGAAAATATTATCACATATGCTAACATATGGTTGGTCAAAATATATGGGTTATTGAGCATCGTAAACTAGACCAGTATTCTCAGTCCAGTGAACGGTGAACTAGAAAGAGTTGGCACTCATGATATCAGGCTTTCTATCAAAATGGTTCTGTCCATACAACTTATATTATAAACTATTTAAGCAATATTCTTGAGTGTTGTTGCAGATGGTTAGTTTTTATAACTCTATTATTAGATGCATTTGTCGAAACAATGACCTTTTGTTTGCCTTTAATCAAGACAGGTTGTTTCACTGGGACAGTAGTTATGACATGTCACATATCGGCTACAATTTCAAAAGATGTACCAATGCAAAAATAGGGTGTCTTCACAGTTTGAAATGCTCTTAAACGCATACCATCATATCTTTTATTCAGAATTAATGGTCATGTGAATAGATATCGATGATCCAAGTTTGAATATGTATAATTATTTATATATTTGGGCCATAATGTCGCAACGCCTATGTTGCAACGCCTATTATCACCTGTCACAAATTGCAAAGATACGAGATTCTGTTACCACCAGTGCATGTAAGAGTTTGGTCCACGGACTGGTGACATCTCCACAATCTATGGTAATGCAATGCTTTTCGGAATAAATTATCATCATCTGCACCGTCTGGAAATGGTTCAGCGGTCTGCGGCTCGAATTGTTATGCAGATTCGGCGGGGCGATCAGTCCAAGACAACAATACTGCAGAAATTACACTGGCTGCCTGTTAGGAGGCGTATTGAGTTTAAGAATCTTGTCCTTGTGCAGAGGGCATTATACGATGGTACACCTTGCCTTGCGGCACTATTACACCAAATACACCACGCCGTTCCCTATGCTCTGCAAGCAGGTTACTCTTGGAAGTTCCTAGAGTGAACTTAGAACGTTACGGCCGCCATGAATTTGCTTGTGCTGGTGGCCCCACTCTGTTGAACAAACTTTCCGTGAACTTGCACAACAACGGCAATCTCCCTCAAATTAAGAAACAACTAAAGACATTGTTCTTCTCCACTTAATGGGTGAACGGGGCAGCCGTCCCGGATTTAACGGTGTCAAAATAAAGTTTTATTACCATTATTTATTATAATTTAAGAATAATAGACCCTAGATCACAACCAAGCAGTCAAAAAAGCAATGTCCGCAGCACCATTTAAAAAATGGCAGTGAATTAAAAAATATTCCCATGATCAAAATGTTAATTTCAACTGTTCCTATCCGTAGAATAAACATTTGAGAATAATGGCAGAGCAAATCATCGCATTACTTGCAATATTCTTTATGAAGTGCATGATTATAGAATGTCTTGAAAACACTGTTTATTATGACATTCAAATTTGCAGTAGTTAGTCAAAAAGAACGAATATAGTAATAAAACTATTCAAGTGTTTAATGTGTTTGCCAATACACATAGATCCGAAAACAAGTATCCTTTCTGGCTACTGATTGTTGAGAGAACATCTGACAATTCAAAATGTACTACACAGAATTAACAATGGCATGGTATTTTCCATGCACGTGCAGATAGTACACTTAATATATTTATTACAACAGTTTATCTAAGATGACGAATGTGCATATTTAACTTCAAACAGGTGCCTGCCTACATCATAATACGACCTGGAAATGAGATAATGTATCAGTGCTTCGTGTTATTTTATGTTTTAATTACTTTTATATGTACACAAAACATGCCAAAAACATTGCTGGCTGGATGATAATGAATATAATGCTGTACGTGGCTCTCCATCACATACTAAAAAGATTGACATGTATTGCAGCAATACGCAATTTAATGACCAAATGATGATTGATGCTAAAGAAATACAAGAAATAATTCAGGCGATGCCTACAGGAAAAGCTCCTGGTTATGACTGTATAAGTAATGAACATTTTAAGTATGCTAATGAAAAACTGCATGTTTACATGTAACTGCTATTCAGCAGCTTGTTAATTCATGGGTTTCTACCTGATGCTATGATGGTCACAATAATAGCTCCAATAATTAAAAATAAAGCTGGTGATTTGTCTGATAACAATAACTACAGACCTATTGCTCTTGCAACAATTGCTAGTAACTTATTTGAATCTTTAATATTATCAAGGGCTACTATTTTCTTTACAACGTGTGCCAACCAATTTGGATTTAAAAAGCATCACTCAACTGAGATGCTGATATTTCTATTAAAGGAACTTTTTCGACACTATACATAGTGGTTGGCTCTTCTATGTATGTCACTATGCTGGATGCCTCCAAGGCCTTCGACAAAGTGAACCATAGCAAGCTATTCACTAAACTAATTGACCGTGGCTGTCCTGCTTACATTGTGCATTCTGTATCACTGGTACAGTACCCAGAAATTCACTGTCAGATGGTGTCAGAGCTTTTCTAGGTTTTTTACTGTCTCAAATGGTGTTAAACAAGGTGGAATCCTTTCTCCCCACCTTTTTAATGTGTACATGGATGACTTACCCGGTAAGTGTAAATTTTAACAAATTACAAATTGGATGTCTTTATGCAGGCACCATAATGAACCATTTGATGTATGCAGATGATCTCTGTATTTTTTTAATTTAGTGTTTCTGGGTTGAGAAAACTAACAGATTGTTGTGCCAAGTATGGCGAAATGTTTAACATAACATATAATGCAAACAAATCATATTGTATGGTTATTGACAACAAACCTCAGGACATGAAAAATAGTCATCCTGTCACTCTCAATAATTGTCCGTTACCTCACACTATTAAATGTAAATATCTGGGTCATATAATTAACAATAATCTTAATGACGATGACAACATTGCCAGACAGAAAAGATCCCTATATGCTCAGGCCTTACTGACGATGACGACAATGCCGGACAGAAAAGATCCCTATATGCTCAGGCCTTACTGACGATGACGAAATTGCCAGACAGAAAAGATCCCTATATGCTCAGGCCAGCGTCTTAGCACGAAAATTTCGCCTTTGCAGCTCTACCATTAAAACTTACCTATTTCTCTCTTACTGTGGTGCTATGTACACCTCAAGTCTTTGGTGTAAATTTAAAAAACAGAGTTTGAAAGATATTACTGTTGCCTATAACAAGTTTTAGAATTTTACGCAATTTGTCATCACTCTGTAGTACAAGTTTTAAGTTTGCTACAAACTGTGTTAAATCTTTTAATGAACGTATGTGTTCATCCATATATAGCTTATTATGTCGTCTTGAACGGTCTAAAAATCCACTTTTTGTGAATTATTTTATACCGATATACATTTTAGAAGTCCTATGTTTAAATATTGGACTACCCAATTGTATACTTAAAGTTGAACTGTTGAACGAACATTTTATATATATCTTATTAACCATCTATTTTTATTTCATTTGCATCTATATCTTTGTATTTTAGTTATTTATTACTTATTTTTTATTTACTTGTATTGTATGTACATATGGACTTTTGTCTGAAGTAAAACATTATTATTATTATTATTATAAGTATAGCAAATGTCATTGCAGCCACTCAGTATAGGTCGACACAATGCTACAAACTGAACGGCAAGAAATGGCATAATAAACAAAGAATTGGTAATGACAAGAAGGAAGTGATGCGTATTCAATGATTCAATGTACCTCAGCTCAAAAACGTCTTCATAAAAGGGAGAAGGCTCGGAAGAAGGTCCGTGAATCAAAAGCACGTCACATTTTAAATGGACTACGCCCAAAATTAAGTGCATACTACAATAAAGAACAGATCACGCTTCATGTAAGCCTGGTTGTTCATTATCAGCAGGTAATAACATTACATAAGTTATGTTGGTGTTAGTGCTGAGCGCAGCCATGCAATAACAACAATGTACACCTTTATCAAAAAGGTGATATCAGATATGAAACAGCTGGTTTTGAAATGTCACATTGATGCACTACCTCACTGATTCCCTCACTGGGCAGTTTCGGAATAAACACACTATCAACTTCACTGTTCATCACCAATTCTGTTTGATGTCGCTGTCAAATGGAAATATTTTGAGGCAAGTAGCAAAAAAAGGACCCTGTGACTGAGTAGGAGGGACTGCCAATGGAAATGCAGGTTTGGTATTTAAGCGGAGTCTCATCGTTCACAGTGAAGAAACCTTCAGTTAATGTGGACTTGAATAAACCAATTCAAAGATGATATATTGATGGTAACTGTGGATGAGGTGGCAGAGGCCCAGTCGGAAATGGAAACCTCCAATGTAATGCAAATTCCTGGCACCACGCATCTACACATAATAATCCCTGTAGGTGCAGGACAGGTATTCACACGAGAGACATCTTGTGTCAAAGAATGTTGCTTCACAAACAGCAAGTTATGCCCGGCATGCTGTGGATGGACAGTGCAGCCGACCACCTCACAGAGTGAAACAGACCAATACGATGCTGCTCAGCAGCTCCTTGGGCAGGTGGATGACACCACACCTGAAGAAGCAATCAATTGGTCACTTTGTGGCTGTTCTTTATGACAGCAAGCCTTGTAGTGGTCAGGTCAAAAGCATCGATATCAAAGATAGAGACTACTTGACCTCCTTCATGGTCAGAAGAATAGATAAAATACTCTCCTTCATATGACCAACAAAACCTGATGAGATTTTGGCTTGAAGAAGAAAACGTCTGTATGAAAAAACCTAAACCCATGACGGGTTGATCTGGTCGTGTTTATCTTATTAGTGAAATGGGCAAAAGGCTTCAAGATTTTCTATAGGAGCCCATGTAATGACACCATGGAACAGAACAATTAACGATGATTGTTAGACATATAGGCATGTTTTAGAGATTCTAATGTAAAAAAACTAATTTTTGAAGAGGATGTAACATGTGTTAATAATGACTTCTAAGGGTTTGTCAAATAATGATGTTTATTGCAACATCTACATGTTTTCATAGATAACATTAATGTCATTTATATCAAACTAGGATCTATGAATGTTTAGGTAACATAATATTGAAATGAGACTTGATTTTGCCAAAATTGATCCTAGCCTTTGTGCACCCTGGTCCGTCCTTGAAAACTGTTTGCTAGAATAGCCAGTACAATTTGTTGTGTTATGTGGGTTATAATTAATCCTAATTCAAAATTGTTGATGATATTCTAATTACCGAACTGGACAACTGATCCTAATATGAAGAACTAGTTTTTTGATGATGATATATCATGTGTTTACAACGACACCAACTGTGGTTACAACGACACCAATTGTGTTTACAACGACATCCAGTGATGTACTCTTCATGTAATGTATAATTTGTCTAAGTACTTTGAATATACATTATTGTAACAGTAAATTCAACATGTGTGATGCCATTGAAATTTGCCATTCCGTGTGCATTTATAACATAACAAATTATATATTCTGTCATAGCAACATATAATGTTATGCTCATGGGTTACCATAATAAACGTTTGCTTAAAAATTATAAGGTAAGTGTTTATATGTTGTATGAACATTATCTTTCGACATAAAGTGAACATGGTGTAAAAGTCCACTTAAAAAAGGTACCACCATGTCCAGTATACGAGCCAATAAAACATTGCATTCACTGTTTTCATATCGTGAACATGCCTGTGCATTTGAAAAAATACAAGTGTAATTCTAAGTAAGCCTCAAAGAAAAATAGCGGAATTGATAGCGGATCTATTTCTTCTCAACTAGACAAATGCAGAATGCTAATAAAATCACACTACAATGATGCCGCATAGTTGGCACCAAATATCATAAGTCACACACATTCATTATTCACGCACGCACGCACGCACGCACGCACGCACGCACGCACGCACGCACGCACGCACGCACGCACGCACGCACGCACTGTACACCTTGTAACATCCATAAATGTAATATAAATAACACTAACATTGGAACGAAACGATACAAAGATGACAACCAAATATGGACAAATGGTGTTGTTATTGTCATTAGTCTGTGGTGCAACTAAAGATGATACATTGTTACTGGTGTGTGCCTGGCCTACCTGGAGTCACCCAGTGAATGTCAATGGCAGTGTGGTTGACACTGTTCACAGTCACATTAGCTGCCTTGGTTGGAGACCCACCAAATGTTGTCACCTCTTTTGAAGGTTCACTGGTCATTATACCAAAGTTGTTCTTCACTGTGATTCGGTACTTATATGTGGTGAAGATGGTTAGGCCACGATGCGTAAAGAATGTGTCTGTTCCTATGTAGATGCTTGACCACAGGTTAAACCCAGTGGCATCAGCTGAAACATAAGATTAGTAACTAGTTTGTTGTAAAAAATCAGCCTTCAACAGAAACTTTGACCTCCTCACAATAACAAAATAACCCACACCGAAATACCCTCCATATACAAAATCCTTCCCTACATTTGCAACAAGACTTTCCCTTTATTCCAACAACCTCTGATACATTGATACCTTCCCTATGCTCATTTACACCACACACATAACATCATTTTTATTGCTTCTTTTTTAAGAAGATGCAATGCACACCACACATGACACACACACACGTGTACCACACATGACACACAAACATACACACGTGTACCACACATGACACACACGTGTGTACCACACATGACACACACACATGACACACACACACACACGTACACACACACACGTGTACCACACATGACACACAAACATACACACGTGTACCACACATGACACACACGTGTGTACCACACATGACACACACACACACACGTACACACACACACGTGTACATACATGTACATGCACACCACACATGATACACACATTACACACACACACGTACTTGCACACGTACACACACACGTACACACACATGCAAACACATTGTACCCGGACATACACACACATATGACACACGTGTACATACACATGCACACCAGCACACATGTACATACACACCACACATTGTCGTATAGTTGCTTTTCCATGTTTCTTGATTTGGAATAAAAAAGAAACTGAGTGCCTTTGTCTGTGTAACACCAAGGGTATAGCTAGCTACACATGTATGCACATTAAGCATTATCGCCCACTTCTTCTTCACTGATCGCTCTAGACACCATCACAAATGATGCTATCCTGCTCAGTGCCTCGAGTTCACTATATATCTTCTCATTCAGGGGGTGTCGTCTGGCTACGCATGCTGCCTGTGGCCATCCTGTAGTGGTCAGTGCTGGAGTTGGTGCTCACTTGTCACTGGGGCGTTTTCACAGAAGCACATCTCAGACATGACGATATTCATTTTGTTGTAGAGATGTGCTTTCATTCTGTAGTGTCCTGTTCATAGTCTGAACAGATTGACCTGTTCAACTCTGCTGAGATGGTAGTAGCTGCCAATCACGTTGTGCTTGGGGTGCAGCTGGTGCCATTTTCTCTCTGTCAGTGTCTTGATGATGGTCTTTTTATTGCTGCATACACATTTGTTGTTTGATCAAGCTGCCCCATTCTTTTTCAAGCCTGTCAGCTGTTTCATTTCCCCTGATTCTGCATTGTGCAGCAATCCACTGTAGTTTTACTTTTACCTGTACACTTAGTTCTGAAACAGTAGTAATCAGTTCATTCAATTCCTTTTTTAGGGGATACTGGAGGGCATGGAGTACTGAGAGGGCAGGGAGTACTGAGAGGGCATGGAGTACTGAGAAGGCAGGGAGTACTAAGAGGGCATGGAATACTGAGAGGACAAGGAGTACTGAGAGGGCATGGAGTACTGAGAGGGCATGGAGTACTGAGAGGGCAGGGAGTATGAAGAGGGCACGGAATACTGAGATGGCATGGAGTACTGAGAGTGCAGGGAGTACTGAGAGGGCATGGAGTACTGAGAAGGCATTGAGTACTGAGAGGGCATGGAGTACTGAGAGGGCATGGAGTACTGAGAGGGCATGGAGTACTGAGAGGGCATGGAGTACTGAGAGGGCATGGAGTACTGAGAGAGCATGGAGTACTGAGAGGGCATGGAGTACTGAGAGGGCATGGAGTACTGAGAGGGCATGGAGTACTGAGAGAGCATGCAGTACTGAGAGGGCAGGGAGTACTAAGAGGGCATATGTAAAGATGACAAAGTTTTTATTTGTTTTTCCTGGGTTATTCTGCAATATACCTCAGGTGTCTACAGGGCTTCAGTTTTGACTTTAAAGATGGTGGAGTATTTGCCAGTTGCACCTGTGTGTCATGCTTCTTCTTCTTCTCTGTACTTGATGTACACTCCTCCACCTCCATCTCGGATTGCCTCAGCCTCAGCCTCTTCCACTGCTCTCAAGGGTACAGGTACCTAGAGTGTAGGAACTCTAGGGATATGGCTTTTCACTCCTCATCAGACTGTGTTCCCTTCTTCTGGATTCATGTAATGTTGTCTTTGATGACAGGGAAATGTCTCCTCTTTTATAAGGGAACAGATGCCTTTGATGGTATGGTTTTTGGCACGTGATCCATCAATTTTGGGTCTATCCTTTGGTGTATGAAGCTGGATCTTTTGAGTCTTCCTTTTGTTGACTTGCTCATACTTGGATACATAGGACAGTTGCCAAGTCTTTTTGAACTTGGATGTTTGTGTTAGCAACTTGGTGTTACTTCTGTTTTCAATAGTTTGTAGTCCAGTGAGAGTTTCCACACACACACACCACACACAAACACCACATGCACACACACACACACAAACACACACACCACACATACACACACATACACCACACACACAAACATCACACACACACACCCCACACATACACCACACACACATCACACACACAACACACACCATACACACACACCCTACACACACACACACACACACACACACGCAAACACCACACATGCACACACACACACACACACCACAAACCACGCATGCACACACACACACCACATGTACCACATACACACCACACACACACCACACTTGTACCACATACACCACACACACACCATGCATGCACGCACACACCACAAATGCACCACACACACAAAAACACACCCGCACACACGTACACACATGTACACACGCACACACACACACACACACACACACACACACACACACACACACACACACTCTCACAAACACACACCATATGTGACACACATGCATATGCACCACAGACTCGTATATGAAAAACATCGCCTAGCACCTCCCAAACATGCCAGCACACTTGCATGCAAATATTCCCACACACATTCATGTATACATAGAAATCCTGCCACACACAAGGAGATCCTGCCGCACAAATGTAAATCCTCCCATGCACATGGAGATCCTGTCACTTACTTGTAGATCCTCCCACACACATAGATATCCTGCCACACACATGGAGATCCTGCCACACACATGTAGATCCTGCCACACACATGTAGATCTTCCCACACACATGTAGATCCTCCCACACACATGGAGGTCCTGTCACTTACATGTAGATCCTCCCACACACATGTAGATCCTCCCACACACATGTAGATCCTCCCACAACTAAAGAACTTCCACTTACTACAAGTTACATCTACAAAATACACATCTAAAATATATATAATGTTATACTTACGTTGTAATGGCTGCCTCAACATTCTCACATTCAGCTCATAGCGGATGTTGGGTCCATTGGGGTGACTGGGAGGCTCCCAGGTCAGTGAGATGTACGTCTGTGAGTGGGGAATTGGGATGGGAGGTTTCTGACCAAACGGAATGGATGGGCTCATTGTGACCTCTGTTGAGGCACTCTCTGTGCAGCCTCCATCTACAACAGGACAATGACAAGTACAGCAACTAGTACACTGAGTGGCTCTCATAGTGTCACTTCAAGGGACACTCTCTTAAGTGTAGTGGCAGATTACACTGCCTGAAAGAGAGCACTGATTGACATGAGACATCCACCTGTACAGACAGTCAGTGTAACATGATACAGTGTGACAAGAGATACCCACCTGTACACACAGTGAGTGTAACATGATATAGTGAGACAAGAGATACCCACCTGTACACAGAGTGAGTGTAACATGATACAATGTGACAAGATACCCACCTGTACATACAGTGAGTGTAACATGATACAGTGTGACAAGAGACACTCACTTGTACACACAGTCAGTGTAATATGATACAGTGTAAAAAGAGACACCCACCTGTACACACAGTGAGTGTAATATGATACAGTGTGACAAGAAACACTCACCTGTACACACAATGAGTGTAACATGATACATTGTAAAAAGAGACACCCACCTGTACACACAGTGAGTGTAATATGATACAGTGCGACAAGAGACACCCACCTGTACACACAGTGAGTGTAATATGATACAGTGTGACAAGAGACACCCATCTGTACACACAGTGAGTGTAATACGATACAATGTGACAGGAGAAACTCACCTGTACACACAGTGAGTGTAACATGATACAGTGTGACAGGAGACACCCACGTGTACACAGTGAGTGTAACATGATACAGTGTGACAATAGACACTAACCTGAACACACAGTGAGTGTAACATGATACACTGTGACAAGAGACATTCATCTGTACACACAGTGAGTGTAACATGATACAGTGTGACAAGAGACACCCACCTGTACAGACAGTGAGTGTAACATGATACACTGTGACAGGAGACACTTATCTGTACACACAATGAGTGTTATATGATACCGTGTGACAGGAGACACTCACCTGTACAAACAGTTAGTGTAATATGATACAATGTGACAGGAGACACCCACCTGTACATACAGTCAGTGTAACATGATACATTATGACAAGAGACACCCACCTGTACAGATAGTGAGTGTAACATGATACAGTGTGACAAGAGACACCTACCTGTACATATAGTGAGTGTAACTGTAACATGATACAGTGTGACAAGAGACACCCACCTGTACTTATAGTAAGCGTAACTGTAACATGATACAGTGTGACAGGAGATACCCACCTGTACACAGTGAGTGTAAAATGATACAGTGTGACAAGAGACACCCACCTGTACACAGTGAGTGTAAAATGATACAGTGTGACAAAAGACACCCACCTGTACACACAGTGAGTGTAACATGATACAGTGTGACAAGAGACACCCACCTGTACAGACAGTGAGTGTAACTGTAATATGATATAGTGTGACAAGAGACACCCACCTGTACACACAGTGAGTGTAACGTGATACAGTGTGACAAGAGACACCCACCTGTACACACAGTGAGTGTAACATGATACAGTGTGACAGGAGATACCCACTTGTACACACAGTCAGTGTAACATGACACAGTGTGACAAGAGACACCCACCTGTACACACAGTGAGCGTAACATGATACAGTGTGAGAAGAGACACCCACCTGTACACACAGTGAGTGTAACATGGTACAGTGTGACAAGAGACACCCATCTGTACACACAGTGAGTGTAATATGATACAGTGTGACAAGAGACACCCACCTGTACATATAGTGAGTGTAACATGATACAGTGTGACAAGAGACACCTACCTGTACATATAGTGAGTGTAACTGTAACATGATACAGTGTGACAAGAGACACCCACCTATACTTATAGCAAGTATAACATGATATAGTGTGACAGGAGATACCCACCTGTATACACAGTGAGTGTAACATGATACAGTGTGACAAGAGACACTCACCTGTACACACAGTCAATGTAAGATGATACATTGTGACAGAAGACATCCACCTGTACACACAGTGAATGTAACATGATACAGTGTGACAAGAGACACTCACCTGTACACACAGTCAATGTAAGATGATACAGTGTGACAGGAGACATCCACCTGTACACACAGTGAGTGTAACATGATACTTTGTGACAGGAGACATTCACCTGTACCCACCGTCAGTGTAACATGATACAGTGTGACAGGAGACATCCACTTGTACACACAGTCAATGTAATATGACACATTGTGACAGAAGACATCCACCTGTACATACAGTGAATGTAACATGATACAGTGTGACAAGATATACCCACTTCTACACACAGTCAGTGTAATATGATACAGTGTGACAAGAGATACCCACCTGTATACACAGTGAGTGTAACATGATACAGTGTGACAGGAGATACCCACCTGTACACACAGTGAGTGTAATGTAGTACAGAGTGTATGGCACGAGGTCTTCCACTACCAGACTTGTCACACTTGTGTTGTATATCTCATAGCGTGGCACTGGGAACTTGATAATGTACATATCAATTCTGCCATTTGCTTGAATTGGTGGTTGCCAAGTGACCTCGACAGATGATGAGGAGAGGGTAACTACCCTGGGTGCCTGTACACCCCCCGGCCCTGCAAGCAGACATTACAACATCTTGTGAGTTTACTTATTCTACCCCCTCTTCACACAAGAATGGTGTCAAGAAACTATACACACATTGGTACAAGATTATATATATAAATATAATTATATCTAATTACGTCTATATATACCTTTTACTAAGTCTAATTTTGTATAATAATGTTGAATCACTTTTTTATTCAAATAAGTCAGAGTTGTTTGTTGAAATATCTTTGACATGTTGCTAAGTTTAAACAAAAACTAAGTCATATATCATATATTCTTACACATTTTATTGATAACTTGTTACTGAAATGATACTAGAGGGCATAGTAAAATATTTGTCAATGTTCACTTACTTGAAGACCTAGTTGTCACTTCAGCCCATGGACCATAGCTGAGACCAACAGAATTGCGCACTACAATCCTGTATTGATAGGTTGTGTGAGGAGTCAACACACTGGCTGTGTCTTCATACTGCAAGGCATCTCCAGGCAGGCCCGTGTACACCAACACTTCCTCACTTGTACCCTGGCACAGCAACAGGTGATAGCTCAGCAACCAACCTCATAGAAACCTGTCATGCAGGATGACAAGGGCATGTGTTCACGGGTGAGAACATTTCTCAAAATACTTCCAAACAGTTCCATGAAAATGAGGAACTTTCATGTAAAGAATCACCATTATGTTATCAGTGTCGTCAACACAAGTATTGACCAGTTCAGTGCCAATTACACCTTGATGCATTAACGTTCGGCTAATGTAAAGCTTGCATTAGTTTAACAATTGGTTGTATGCAACATTACACTTTAAATTATATTTAATTTATTATTTTTAAATGTTGAGTTTGCAAATAGACATTGATTGTATCAACTTATATATGAATCCAATCTCAACCATCTTGATTAATTATATTATATACAGATGATAACTTATCATACTAATGGTTGATATTTTTGGTAATGTTGTAATAACAGGGCGTACAACGAAGATAAACCATATTTAACAACATTAATTAAAACCATGATACACTGATTAGTATGATTGTTTAAGAAGTAATTAATATGCAGCTTGTAAAAGAGAAATAGAGCATGTAATTAGATAGACCATCTAAAGTGATAACTGTGTCTCAGTTGCACCCTCTTAAGTATGCCTACAGCCACTTGATAAAGGTGCTAGGAAAGGAAGACACTGTCTTGCCTGAAGGCGTCGCTGGATGCTGTACTGCACGATTTCTCCATTCGGCAACTGTGGGACTGTCCACTTGAGGAAGACTGATGTAGGAGTCTTGGAGATGAGACTAGGAGCAGGGATTCCTTCAGCAACTACACACACACACACATCAATAGACATGATGATACCTGTCATATTTCCATATTCACTAATTGTTGTTTGAGTTTTCCTGAAAAAGTCCCATTGAATGTTCCCACTGGCAAACTTGGTAGTTGCAAAGTATAAGGTAAATGTAAGTTCTTGTGATTTGTGGCATACAAAGAAGATAAACCATATTTGACAACATTAATCAAAACCATGATACATTGACTGGTATATAATAGTTTAAGAAGTAATTAACATGCAGCCAGTAAAAGAAAAATAGATCCCTGAGTCCTTAGAACTGCTCTAAGCACTTTACACTTCAACCCCTGGTAGACCTGTTCAATCGAACACCACCTCGACTTCTCTGGGAAGCGTTCAGTCATGCTGCACTTACAAAGTGGTTAGCAATATGTATTTAGGAAAGAAATATATGTTACAGTAGATCTATACACTGCACTGAAATGCATATTAAACCCCTAGGTATTATTTAATGTGCAAATACTCAAATAAAATTAAGAGAATCTTAACAAACTTTCTGCTGCCTATGGGTATCCATTATAAATAAAAAAGAATGCACTATGAGTAAAACATTTTCACACTTCATTTGCATTGTGCGTGTATCATTAGCATTGAGTGTCTTCTTGTTTAGTGTCAACTGCAGTAAGTGGTGACATACAGGCCTTGGTGGTGCGCACTGGTGCTGAGGGTGGGCTTAGGGTACAGCCAGCAATGGTGCATGCCGCCACTGCGTATGTATACACCGTGTAGGGTATGAGCTCATCAATATGCATTGCTGTCAGATTGCCATCCACCTACAAATGACATCACACTTTAACTATTTGTTAGTATTCCCTTGTACAAATATTTTAAAAAATACCATCTTTTATGGGAAGTAATATCAGCAAATATTGAAATAAGCTAAGAAACTGGATGAAACCATACAAAATGTCACATACACATTGTATACAGTGGCAGTTTTAATCATTGTTATAATAACATCCACTGACTGAATATGACTCTGTCAGTAAAGACACCAGATTTGGCAAAAAGCTAGTTTTGCAATGTTCATTAAATCATCTGCTGTATCATATTTAAAGTAGTTCAGAACCATTATATTAACTGTTTTAAACATCTACTACTACTACTACTACTGATGAACTCAACAAAAAGTACACTGGTACATCGTGAGCTAAATGTTGTTAGAGACAGGTATGGGCAGGTCGAGTGGAGAGAGGACAAAAGGATGATACTACAAGGAACAGGAATCTACTAGAGAGCCACCAACACTCACTGCTTCTCTGTACGTTCCATTCTCATAGATCTTGTACTCAACAATGATTCCATTTGCCTGGGTCGGAGTCGACCACATCAGGTCTACGGTGTGGGCAGTGGGGTTGCTTATCTCTGGAGCACCGACACCCACTGGCTCTAAACAATACACAAATACATTCAGCACAACCATGTCTTATAAGGGAGTAGCACAAATACACATGCTACAGCCATGGTATCACATGCTACAGTAATGGTATCACATGGTACAATCATGGTATCACATGTTACAGCCATGGTTTCACATGCTTACTTACTTACTTAGTCCCTTGACCGACTTGGTCGTCGGGAGGACATAGGTGACGCTGCAGCTGTGATGTTCCACCATTCCTGTCTGTCAGTGGCTGTGATGAGGAGCTCTGGCACGGAGATGGCCATCCAATCCATAACATTATCCATCCAGCTCTTCCTCTGACGTCCACGGAGGTGTCTGCCCTCCAGGGTGCCCTGCAGGATCGTCTTTGGGAGGCTGGCGTGACGTGCTACGTGTCCAAACCATGTCAGTTTCCTTCTCTTGACAGTTGCCAGTAGAGGTTCTTGTGGGCCCACCAGGGATGTGACCTTTCTCCGCACATACTCATTGATCTTATGATCCAAGTAGGAGATGCGGAACATCTTCATCAAGCACTTGGTCTCGAATGCTTTTGATCTTTTTCTCGTCCTTAGCAAGAAGTGTCCACATCTCACATCCGTATAGAAAGATGGATAGTACAAGTGATCTGAACAGGCTATACTTGGTTGTGAAGCGTATATTACTAGTTCTTCAGATCCTCTCCAATCTTGCCATGGCTGCCGTTGCTGAGGCAATCCTGATATGTATTTCTGTGGTGCAGTTACCATCCTTATACACGGTCGCTCCTACATATTTAAAGCTGCTGACTTCTTCTATCTTTTGATGATGTCTGCTCTGATGTTGCTTGTGCTGTTAACCATGACTTTGTTCTTCTCTGTGCTGACCTCCATGCCGTAAGCCTCTGCACTCTGGATCAATCTGTTGGTAAGGCTTTGAAGTTCGTCATTGCTGCCGGCCATGAGATCAATGTCGTCAGCAAAGCGAAGTTTAGAGACGAACCTGCCACCGATGGAGATGGTGCAGTGGTGGTTGAGTAGGGGGTCCTGCATGATCTTCTCCAGGAACATGTTGGAGAGTACTGGGGAGAGCAAGCATCCTTGTCGGACGCCCACTGTTGTTCTAAAGAAATCCCCGATCTGGTTGTTTATCACGACTGCACTGCTGGCATCTTTGTACAGTGTCTCTATGACTTGTATCAGTCCTTCCTCTGTGTTGTAACCTCTGAAGACCTGCCACAGTCCATCATGCCAGACTCTGTCAAATGCTTTCTTGATGTCTATGAAGTTGTGAAAGAGATCTCGTTGGTGTTGTAGATGTTTCTCTATGATGACTCTGGTGTTGAATATCTGCTCGACTGTGCTCCTCCACGCCCTGAAACCTGCTTGCTCTTCAGCTAGAAGTTCTGCCATGGATTTCAACTGGTTGAGAATTACTCTGAGCATGATCTTGCTGGGATAGCTGATTAGGCTAATTGTGCAATAGTTCTTGCACTGTCTGAGGTTCCCTTTCATGGGCAGAGGAATGACGAGTGACTGTTCCCACTCCTGTGGCTACTCTTTGGTCTCCCAAATCTTCTCACATAGGACTGTGAGGAATGTTGTTGTTGTTTCACCTCCTTTTTTCAGCAGTTCTGCAGGGATGTTGTCCACCCCAGGTGACTTCCTGATTTCAGCCGTCTCGCTACTTCTACAACCTCTTCCCTTAGGACAGGTAGGCTTACCGGTTCTCTACTCTGGGTCTGGACTGTATGGGTTATAGTGGTGTCTGGCTGGAGGTTGTAGTTGTACAGGTCATTGCAGTACTCTGTCCACCGATTCAATGCTGCAATGGTTTCTGTCAGGATTTCCATTAATGTCTTCTATGGCTGTTGCCTTGTGCTGTTGGGGGTCTTGGTTAGAATCTTGAGAGTATCAAAGGACTTTTTGCTGCATCCTGCTGTTATTCCTTGTTCAATGCCCATGCATCTGTCCTCGATCCAATCCTCTTTCGCCTCTTCCATCTTCTTCCTTACTTCTTTGTTCGCTATATTGTGTCTATGCTTCGAGAAAAGTATGCTTCTGCTGCTTCAAGTCCCTTCTCTTGTCACATAGGTTAAGAACCTCACCTGAGACCCAAGGCTGGTTCTTCTTCCTCTGCCTCCCAAGCACCACGTCAGCTGTTTCGAGTAACACCTCTTTAAGATCGTTAGCGAGTGTGTTGACATTGCTGTCCAGCTGAGGACTGAAAACTTCCTGCCTATCTGTGCCTGAACCTCTTCTGCAATTTTCAGGTCTTTGATTTTATTGAGGTCAAATCGAATGCGAGGATTTCTTTGAAAGCGCTTTGTTTTCAGCCTCAATCTGATGGTTGTGAACACAAGATCATGGTCACTGCCAATTTCGGTGTCAGGGAATGTCCTTGTGTTTGCCTTTTTGATGCTAGAGCATGCCATGTTGTGGTTCTAGAAAGCTTGTGGGGTTGTAACATGTTGGCAATGGTGAGTCGATGGTTCTGAGCAAATTCGACAAGTCTCAAACCTCTGTCATTGGTTGTTCCATGTCCGAATGTTCCTAATATTCCTACCCAGTGTTGATATGCATCTGGGCCAACGTTGGCATTCCAGTCTCTTTGCACGATGAGGATGTCCTTCCTAGGTGTTTTCGTTATGATGTTGTCTAGCTTTTCGTAAAACTCTTTGATTTCTTCATTGTCATGGTCTGTGGTTGGGGCATAGACCTGAATGATGGTGACAATGTGTGGTTTTGTACAAATGCGTAGCGAGATGAGTCTACTAGAGGCTGGAGTGCAACTGATGACGCATGCAGCTACTTCTTTTCGTACGATAAAGGCTACTTCATTTTGATGCTTCGTGTCTTCTCCACAGAACCAGAAGTTGTGTCCCTCCTCTGTAGATGTTTCTCTGAAGCCTGTCCATCTAACCTCGGCAAGACCCAGGATGTCCCATCGATAGCGCTTCAGTTTATACGTCAGCCCTTTAATTTTTCCGCAAGCATGGAGAGTGCAGACATTCCATGTTCCTATTGTGATTCCTTTTGTTGGCAGCTTGATTGTTGTTTGGGCTCCAGAAGCGTATTTGTCGCCTCCACCCTGAAGTCCGTCAGTGGAGTGCACGGTCATTGTTGATCCGGGCCTCGACCGATCCGTCATGTTAATAGTTTGTTGCATGTCACTCATGTCCTTTCGGTGGGCTTATGAAAGCTTGGCGGCGCCCATCTCCTCTCCAAGCTTATTGCCTCACAATACCCTGCTAACTAGGGTGATTGATCCCTGCCAGAACGTCAGCAGTGATTGTCTAGACGTCCACCAGGCATCACACGATTCTGTCAGTGAAACAGAGTAGTCCGCTACTGCCTTCATCGTTATACCCACATCCTGCTGCCATTGGGGGAGAGGGCCATTTACCCATAGCTGGGACATGGGATGGTGACTGGCAGAACGTATTCCACACATCTGTGGGTCATGCACAGGTGCACCTTTAAGGCTCCATGCTGTTCAGAGATCTCTAGCATATTCGCCTGGGGCCGTAATGTGCCCAGTATCCGCAGTGTACCACAAGGAGGTTGTGCTAGAGTCTTGCCTATGGAGAGGCTATGTACCAGCAGGGGAGACTTACGCATTCGGCTCCCTTTTCACTTCTATCTGGCGGCTGTAGCTGAAAATGAGAATATAAAGCACAAACTACATACTACAAGCTACACTACAGCACTAGGCGAAACACCACACCACATCACATGCTACAGCCATGGTAATACTTGCAACAGCCATAGTATCACATGCTACAGCCATGATATCACATGCTACAGCCATGATATCACTTGCTACAGCCATGGTATCACTTGCTACAGCCATGGTATCACATGCTACAGCCATGATATCACATGTTACAGCTATAGTATCATCCACAACATGAAATACTCTCATCCCAACAATTAGTGAACTTTCTTTGCTGCACGTGATGACAGATCTGAGCTACACTCTCATGGGTGTTAGCACCGAGTCATTCTGTGTAAATATGCTATGCTGTCATGGGTGTTACCATTAAGTAATTAGTGTATTTAATATTAATAATAATAATAAGATAATTTCTATTGCGCCTAAATCCTTGGAAACCAAGCTCAGAGGCTAACTGTGGATGAGCATTTGTGGTTATTTAAATGTTTGCAGAACATCGCCTGGAGTTCTCCTCTCCGACACTCATCAACACATCACGCCCATCCTTGTTGCACTTCACTGGCTCCTCGTCCAATGGCAAATCAACTACAAGATTCTTCTGCTGACATACCGTGCGTTACACCATTTTGTGCCTGCGTACATTGTTGACATGATCTCAGGGTTTCTCCGGGATGGCACCACAACTTTGGAATGATCTGCCGTTGTGTATCTGTGATGCTAACTTTTTAAGTTTGAACTAAAGACACATCTTTTTAAGAAGGCATTTCAAGATTACATATAAAATAGTTTCATTCTAACATCAATACATGGTATATTTTATACTGCATTTTAAATATTTATTTTATTTAATTACTTGATTGATTTTTAAAAATCAGCAAACAGTTTAATTTTTAAATAGCTAAGTCTAGTCAATATTTAGCTGATATTTTATTTGTTTACAAATGTATAATTAAATTTTGCATTAGGTACTTATTATATTATACATTTTTTATATGTAAAATAATTATTGTATTGCAGCAATCATGTTTTAACAATGTTGTATTATAAGCACCTTTGAACATGTTTTTATACCCGGAGATATGGCACTATATCAATACAATTTATTATTATTATTACTCTTGCCGGTCCCAAGCCCGGATAAAGAAGATGTGTTGAGCATGGGTCTAACAAACCCCCACCTCATAAAAAAACATTGTTACGAAAACCAACACCAATGAACAAAACATTTGTTGTGATGGGGATGAAGCATGCTAGGACACAGGACTGATGACAGATGACAGTCAAACGCAGTAGGGAACTGGCACTCTGATGGCGGATTCCCTGAACCTCAAGAGGAGGACCAGAGAAGCATGTTGGAGTTGTTGAGATCCTTGTTTGAGGACCCTAGCTTCTACAATGATTACGTTGTTGAGATTCTCTGGCTGAGCAATGTTCTCATTGATCACATTATTGAGATTATCTCCAGTGTGAGCACTCTTCTACTAAGAACACTGGTCACTTACCGTCTGGCTTGGTGGTCAGTGATGCCCAGTTGGACATAGTATCTCCGTATGCATTGATGGCGACCACTCGCATCTGGTAGTCTGTGAATGGCTGTAGCCCTGTCTTCAAGAAAGTCGTTGATGTTGTTGGCTCAGCAAACATACTGCAAAGAGAAAGAGAGGAAGATTAGGCCATTAGAAAGACAGGGCACACCAGAAGAACAGACTGTTGTGTAAGGCAAGGCTGGGCACACCAGAACACACACACACACACTGTTGTGTAGGACAAGGCTGGGCACACCAGAACACACAGACTATTGTGTAGGGCAAGGCTGGGCACACCAGAACACACAGACTGTTGTGTAGGGCAAGGCCGGGCACACCATAACACACAGACTGTTGTGTAGGACAAGGCTGGGCACACCAGAACACACAGACTGTTGTGTAGGGCAAGGTTGGGCACACCACATCACACACACACTATTGTGTAGGGCAAGGCTGGGCACACCAGAACACACCTACTGTTGTGTACGGCAAGGCTGGGCACACCAGAACACACACACACACTGTTGTGTAGGACAAAGCTGGACACACCAGAACACACAGACTATTGTGTAGGGCAAGGTTGGGCACACCACATCACACACACACTGTTGTGTAGGGCAAGGCTGGGCACACCAGAACACACCTACTGTTGTGTACGGCAAGGCTGGGCACACCAGAACACACACACACACTGTTGTGTACGGCAAGGCTGGGCACACCACACACACACACACACACACACACACACACACACACACACACACACACACACACACACACACACACACATACACACACACACACACTGTTGTGTAGGGCAAGGCTGGGCACACCAGAACACACAGACTGTTGTGTAGGGCAAGGCTGGGCACAACAGAACACACAGACTGTTGTGTAGGGCAAGGCTGGCCACACCAGAACACACAGACTGTTGTGTAGGGCAAGGCTGAGCACACCAGAACACACACACTGTTGTGTAGAGCAAGGCTGGGCACACCAGAACACACACACACACACTGTTGTGTAGGGCAAGGTTGGGCACACCAGAACACACAGACTGTTGTGTAGGGCAAGGCTGTGCACACCAGAACACACACACTGTTGTGTAGGGCAAGGCTGAACACACCAGAACACACAGACTGTTGTGTAGGGCAAGGCTGTGCACACCAGAACACACAGACTGTTGTGTAGGGCAAGGCTGGGCACACCAGAACACAGACTGTTGTGTAGAGCAAGGCTGTGCACACCAGAACATACAGACTGTTGTGTAGGGCAAGGCTGGGCACACCAGAACACACACACACACACTCTCACACACACACACACACACACACACACACACACACACACACACACACACACACACACACACACACACACACACACACACACACACACACACACACACTGTTGTGTAGTGCAAGGCTGGGCACACCAGAACACACACACACTGTTGTGTAGGGCAAGGCTGAGCACACCAGAACACACAGACTATTGTATAGGGCAAGGTTGGGCACACCACAACACACACACACACTGTTGTGTAGGGCAAGGCTGGGCACACCAGAACACACCTACTGTTGTGTAGGGCAAGGATGGGCACACCAGAACACACACACTGTTGTGTACGGCAAGGCTGGGCACACCAGAACACACACACACACACACACACACACACACACACACACACACACACACACACACACACACACACACACACACACACACACACACACACACACACACACACACACACACACACACACACACACACACACACACACACACACACACACACACACACACTGTTGTGTAGTGCAAGGCTGGGCACACCAGAACACACACACACTGTTGTGTAGGGCAAGGCTGTGCACACCAGAACACACACACTGTTGTGTAGGGCAAGGCTGGTCCCACCAGAACACACAGACTGTTGTGTAGAGCAAGGCTGGGCACACCAGAACACACACACACACACACACGGTTGTGTAGGGCAAGGCTATGCAGACCAGAACACACACACACTGTTGTGTAGGGCAAGGCTGGGCACACCAGAACACACAGACTATTGTGTAGGGCAAGGTTGTGCACACCACAACACACACACACACACACTGTTGTGTAGGGCAAGGTTGGGCACACCACAACACACACACACACACACACTGTTGTGTAGGGCAAGGCTGGGCACACCACAACACACCTACTTTTGTGTAGGGCAAGGATGGGCACACCAGAACATACACACTGTTGTGTAGGGCAAGGCTGGGCACACCAGAACACACACACACACACACACACACACACACACACACACACACACACACACACACACACACACACACACACACACACACACACACACACACACACACACACACACACACACACTGTTGTGTAGGGCAAGACTGGGCATACCAGAACACACAGACTATTGTGTAGGGCAAGGCTGTACACACCAGAAAACACACACTGTTGTGTAGGGCAAGGCTGGGCACACCAGAACACACAGACTGTTGTATAGGGCAAGGCTGAGCACACCAGAACACACACACTGTTGTGTAGAGCAAGGCTGGGCACACCACAACACACCTACTTTTGTGTAGGGCAAGGATGGGCACACCAGAACATACACACTGTTGTGTAGGGCAAGGCTGGGCACACCAGAACACACACACACACACACACACACACACACACACACACACACACACACACACACACACACACACACACACACACACACACACACACACACACACACACACACACACACACACACACACACACACACACACACACACACACACTGTTGTGTAGGGCAAGACTGGGCATACCAGAACACACAGACTATTGTGTAGGGCAAGGCTGTACACACCAGAAAACACACACTGTTGTGTAGGGCAAGGCTGGGCACACCAGAACACACAGACTGTTGTATAGGGCAAGGCTGAGCACACCAGAACACACACACTGTTGTGTAGAGCAAGGCTGGGCACACCAGAACTCACACACACACACTGTTGTGTAGGGCAAGGCTGGGCACACCAGAACACACACACTGTTGTGTAGGGCAAGGCTGTGCACACCAGAACATACAGACTGTTGTGTAGGGCAAGGCTGGGCACACCAGAACACACAGACTGTTGTGTAGGGCAAGGCTGGGCACAACAGAACACACAGACCGTTGTGTAGGGCAAGGCTGGCCACACCAGAACACACAGACTGTTGTGTAGGGCAAGGCTGAGCACACCAGAACACACACACTGTTGTGTAGAGCAAGGCTGGGCACACCAGAACACACACACACACACACACTGTTGTGTAGGGCAAGGTTGGGCACACCAGAACATACAGACTGTTGTGTAGGGCAAGGCTGTGCACACCAGAACACACACACTGTTGTGTAGGGCAAGGCTGAACACACCGGAACACACAGACTGTTGTGTAGGGCAAGGCTGGGCACACCAAAACACAGACTGTTGTGTAGAGCAAGGCTGTGAACACCAGAACATACAGACTGTTGTGTAGGGCAAGGCTGGGCACACCAGAACACACACACACACACACACACACACACACACACACACACACACACACACACACACACACACACACACACACACACACACACACACACACACACACACACACACACACACACACACACACACACACACACACACACACACTGTTGTGTAGTGCAAGGCTGGGCACACCAGAACACACACACACTGTTGTGTAGGGCAAGGCTGTGTACACCAGAACACACAGACTGTTGTGTAGGGCAAGGCTGGGCACACCAGAACACACACACACACACACACACACACACACACACACACACACACACACACACACACACACACACACACACACACACACACACACACACACACACACACACACACACACAGTTGTGTAGAGCAAGGCTGGCCACACCAGAACACACAGACTGTTGAGTATGGTAAGGCTGAGCACACCAGAACACACAGACTATTGTGTAGGGCAAGGTTGGGCACACCACAACACACACACACACTGTTGTGTAAGGCAAGGCTGGGCACACCAGAACACACCTACTGTTGTGTAGGGCAAGGATGGGCACACCAGAACACACACACTGTTGTGTACGGCAAGGCTGGGCACACCAGAACACACACACACACACACACACACACACACACACACACACACACACACACACACACACACACACACACACACACACACACACACACACACACACACACACACACACACACACACACACACTGTTGTGTAGTGCAAGGCTGGGCACACCAGAACACACACACACTGTTGTGTAGGGCAAGGCTGTGCACACCAGAACACACACACTGTTGTGTAGGGCAAGGCTGGTCCCACCAGAACACACAGACTGTTGTGTAGAGCAAGGCTGGGCACACCAGAACACACACACACACACACACACTGTTGTGTAGGGCAAGGCTATGCAGACCAGAACACACACACACTGTTGTGTAGGGCAAGGCTGGGCACACCAGAACACACACACACACACACACACACACACACACACACACACACACACACACACACACACACACACACACACACACACACACACACACACACACACACACACACACACACACACACACACACACACACACACACACACACACACACACACAAACACACACACACACACACACTGTTGTGTAGGGCAAGGCTGTGCACACCAGAACTCACAGACTGTTGTGTAGGGCAAGACTGGGCACACCAGAACACACAGACTATTGTGTAGGGCAAGGCTGGCCACACCAGAACACACAGACTGTTGTGTAGAGCAAGGCTGGGCACACCAGAACACACAGACTGTTGTGTAGGGCAAGGCTGTACACACCAGAAAACACAGACTGTTGTGTAGGGCAAGGCTGGGCACACCAGAACACACAGACTGTTGTATAGGGCAAGGCTGTACACACCAGAACACACACACTGTTGTGTAGGGCAAGGCTGTGCACACCAGAACATACAGACTGTTGTGTAGGGCAAGGCTGTGCACACCAGAACACACACACTGTTGTGTAGGGCAAGGCTGGGCACAACAGAACACACACACACACACTGTTGTGTAGGGCAAGGCTGGGCACACCAGAACACACACACACACACACACACACACACACACACACACACACACACACACACACACACACACACACACACACACACACACACACACACACACACACACACACACACACACACACACACACACACACACACACACACACACACACTGTTGTGTAGTGCAAGGCTGGGCACACCAGAACACACACACACTGTTGTGTAGGGCAAGGCTGTGTACACCAGAACACACAGACTGTTGTGTAGGGCAAGGCTGGGCACACCAGAACACACACACACACACACACACACACACACACACACACACACACACACACACACACACACACACACACACACACACACACACACACACACACACACTGTTGTGTAGTGCAAGGCTTGCCACACCAGAACACACAGACTGTTGAGTATGGTAAGGCTGAGTACACCAGAACACACAGACTATTGTGTAGGGCAAGGTTGGGCACACCACAACACACACACACACACACTGTTGTGTAGGGCAAGGCTGGGCACACCAGAACACACCTACTGTTGTGTAGGGCAAGGATGGGCACACCAGAACACACACACTGTTGTGTACGGCAAGGCTGGGCACACCAGAACACACACACACACACACACACACACACACACACACACACACACACACACACACACACACACACACACACACACACACACACACACACACACACACACACACACACACACACACACACTGTTGTGTAGTGCAAGGCTGGGCACACCAGAACACACACACTGTTGTGTAGGGCAAGGCTGGGCACACCAGAACACACAGACTGTTGTGTAGAGCAAGGCTGGGCACACCAGAACACACACACACACTGTTGTGTAGGGCAAGGCTGGGCACACCAGAACACAGACTGATGTGTTGTGCACGGCTGGGCACACCAGAACACACACACACTGTTGTGTAGGGCAAGGCTGGGCACACCAGAACACACACACACACTGTTGTGTAGGTGTACTGTTTGAGGTGTACCTCTGCCCATTCACTGATGACACATTGAGAGGCATTCAGGCAGCCAGTGTGTGGGATATGTCCAGCTGTTTGAAGCAGAGTGCTACCTGTCAACCTGTACAGGCCCTTAGCCAGAGACCCGTTGTCCTGTTATTGCAATGTTTTTTTTGGAAAATCTTTTGTTTCGAATAATGGGTCTTTTGGCCTTTACATAATGAGATTTTTATTTTTTAAGAACACAAAGGTATGCAGTTTGAGGTGTACCTCTGCCCAT
This sequence comes from Escarpia spicata, assembly GCA_963995525.1. NCBI lineage: Eukaryota > Metazoa > Annelida > Polychaeta > Sabellida > Siboglinidae > Escarpia > Escarpia spicata. The sequence continues at coordinate 17,319,436 of OZ023211.1, read as the reverse complement.
TCACTGATGACACATTGAGAGGCATTCAGGCAGCCAGTGTGTGGGATATGTCCAGCTGTTTGAAGCAGAGTGCTACCTGTCAACCTGTACAGGCCCTTAGCCAGAGACCCGTTGTCCTGTTATTGCAATGTTTTTTTTGGAAAATCTTTTGTTTCGAATAATGGGTCTTTTGGCCTTTACATAATGAGATTTTTATTTTTTAAGAACACAAAGGTATGCAGTTTGAGGTGTACCTCTGCCCATTCACTGATGACCCGTTGAGAGCAATCAGGCAGCCACATCATGGGATTTTTATTTTTCAAAGATCAAACCAATCAATCAAATTTAATTTTTCAACAAAAACATAACGGTATACAAAAGAGAACCATTTAAATAGTAAAGTTGTGTTGCATGGTGGCCACATGACATGTTAGATGACATCTTCCTGTGACTCAATGATTTGGGGCTAGACCATGACGATTTTATTTTCCCAATAACAAGTTAAAAATTATGTTTTCATTGTCCTAAAACTGACTTTGAAATTACAAATTATAATTTTTGTTACAAGCAGCAAGGTAGCGCTGGCTATGAGATGTATTTTTAGGTTGTTTTTATGTCATTTGAAACACTTCATTTTTAATTTTCGTTTCAAATATTCGTATCCATCATAAATAATGGTTGGTATTTCATGGCTGCTAAAGCATTTATATTGATTTCTGTGGGAAGGTCATGATACAGTTATATTCTAAGATAACTTTGTAAGTCAAGTCAATAGAATGCAATGATTGTGTTGTGTTGAGTCTATTTGTGAGATGTTAACAAATCAGCGAGGTTGACTTCTCCATGTCATTACTCTTGCATAATATGCAAATTTCTGACTCAAAGTCAAACAAACCAGGTAAGGTGGTACCTCTGTGTATAATTCAACAACAACCTACTAAACACTACTTACAGCATTACTGTTTACTATTGGAGTTTACGTACAGAAAGACAGAGATGGTATCACATACTTTTCTATTTGTGAGCCCATTTGTGCAGCTCGGAAAAGCAGCTGGAAGGCTGGCTCTTGATCAGCATTGTTGCGACCTACAGCTCCCCAGATGGCTTGCAGGGAGTGGGAAGTGGGGGAGGTGAGTACTGGCGGCTTCACTCCATCAGGGGCTGCAAGCAGGTAGCAACCCATCCTCAGTGACAGACAACTTGCAGGAACACAATCCTAGACATCATTGACATACAACTTACAGTAACACAATCCTAGACATCACCGACACAGACAACTTATAGGAACACAATCCTAGACATCATTGACACAGACAACTTACAGGAACACAATCCTAGACATCATTGACACAGACAACTTACAGGAACACAATCCTAGACATCATTGACACAGACAACTTACAGGAACACAATCCTAGACATCACTGACACAGACAACTTATAGGAACACAATCCTAGACATCATTGACACAGACAACTTACAGGAACACAATCCTAGACATCATTGACACAGACAACTTACAGTAACACAATCCTAGACATCACTGACACAGACAACTTATAGGAACACAATCCTAGACATCATTGACACAGACAACTTACAGGAACACAATCCTAGACATCACTGACACAGACAACTTACAGGAACACAATCCTAGGCATCATTGACACAGACAACTTACAGGAACACAATACTAGTCATAAGTGACACAGACAACTTGCAGGAACACAATCCTAGACATCAGTGACACAGACAACTTATAGTAACACAATCCTAGACATCACAGACACAGACAACTTACAGTAACACAATACTAGACATCATTGACAAAGACAACTTACAGGAACACAATACTAGACATCATTGACAAAGACAACTTACAGGAACACAATACCAGACATCAATGACACAGACAACTTGCAGGAACACAATCCTAGACATCAATGACACAGACAACTTAAAGGTACACAATCCTAGACATCAATGACACAGACAACTTGCAGGAACACAATACTAGACATCAATGACACAGATAACTTACAGGAACACACTCCCAGACATCAGTGATACAGACAACTTACAGGAACACAATCCTAGACATCAGTGACACAGACTACTAACACTAACACAAACACAATCCTAAACATCAATGACACAGACAACTTACAGGAACACAATCTTAGACATCAATGACATAGACAACTTATAGGAACACATATGAGTGTCACAGTTGTCCAGCCTTGTGAGAGACTAAATATAGAGACATGATACTTACAGCCCATGGGCATGGCAGCACGCATGTTGTTGCTCAAAAGAAAACCTTTGCTGTTGGATGCATTCACCTGCACATAGTAGGTTGTGTAGGGTACCAGACTGGACACAGTTAGCCACTGTCCACTTGTCTGACCATGATATAAACTATGCCTCTCAGTCACACTGGTGTAATCCCAGTTCTCTGAAATCACAGATACCTTTCATTATGTAACAATTCTAATAGTAGCAGTGATAACCTGTGTAGTGTCTCAGTTGCCTCTACTGGACTACATGTAGGAACTGTGCACTTGGGTATATGATGCTCAATGCACCAGAGAAATAATAAATGACGCTGTTGATATAAATTCATATTTAATTTGATTCATGTTCTCCAGACTGAGCAGTGAGGGAATGTCACAAAAGTCTTACTGCAAGTGTCATCAGACACAGCAAGCATAGACTATATAACACCTGCATAAACCCTTTTGGGTGCCTGCTGTCAGTCAGTGAGAGAATGCTGGCATCAGGCGGGTCAGAAGGCTGGGGTGTTCTACAGGTATGGTGTTCCAAAGGCAGGGTGTTCTACTGCATGGTGTTCTACAGGCATGGTGTTCTACAGGCATGGTGTTCTACAGGCATGGTGTTCTACAAGCTAGGGTGTTCTACAGGTAAGGACATCCTATGTACTAGGGTGTTCTACAGGCTAGCATGTTCTACAAGCTAGGGAGTCCTTTGTGCTAGTGTGTCCTACAGGCTAGCATGTTCTACATCCTAAAATGTCCTACAGGCTAGGGTGTTCTACAGGCAAGGATGTCCTATGTGCTAGGGTGTCCTCAGGCTAGGGTGTTCTACAGGCTTAAGGGTGTCCTACAAGCTAGGGTGTTCTACAGGCAAGGACGTCCTATGTACTAGGGTGTTCTACAGGCTAGCAAGTTCTACAAGCTAGGGAGTCCTTTGTGCTACAATGTGTCCTACAGGCTAGCATGTTCTACAGCCTAAAGTGTCCTACCGGCTAGGGTGTTCTACGGGCTAGGTTGTCCTATGTGCTAGGGTGTCCTACAGGCTAGGGTGTTCTACAGGTTAAGGACAATAGGGGGGCACTCAGGCTATATCTTATGGAATTAACAATGGACTTAAGCAGGATCTGGCAAATCACTGGTTTCTCCTGAGACTGTTTCAATGCATGCGCGTATTCCAATCACTATCTAACTATTATTAGTAGTAGTAAAGTTGTAGCTAGTAATCGTTTTCTTGGTTGAATAAAAATCAGAATTATTTCTTGTTGAAAAACAAAACAATGACTTTTATGTGAGCGTTGTCCAAAATCATTATGCTTTTGAAACATACATAAATTCTTACCTGGATCACGGTAGAAAAGTCCTTCAAAGTACACATCGTAAGATATATTTCCATTTGGCACTTTCACACCATTCCACTTAATGCTAACTTCACGTGCATTGTCAACTTTGAGATCTAGACCGATGTAGCCCTTTGGTAGTGCCTCCTGTGTGTATGCTTTAACCTCATTGGATGAGGTGCAACCAATGACAGTGCATGCGTCTATGCGCAGAGTATGTAGACTCCATGGCTGCAGATTGTTAATGCCATGTTGTCGTTCACTGGGATGGCTGTAGATGAGCAGTGTGTTGTGATACAGTCGGTACATGGTGATCACACCTGCAGCATCAGATCTCACAATGGAACACAGTTAGTACATGGTGACCATACCTGCAGCATCAGATCTCACAATGGAACACAGTCAGTACATGGTGATCACACCTGCAACATCAGATCTCACAGTGGAACACAGTCAGTACATGGTGATCACACCTGCAGCATCAGATCTCACAATGGAACACAGTCAGTACATGGTGATCACACCTGCAGCATCATATATCTCAATGGAACACACATTCCATATACGGTGATCACACCTGCAGCATCAGATTTCTCAATGGAACACACAGTCAGCACATGTTGATGACACCTGCGGCATCAGATCTCACAGCGGAACAGTCAGTACATGGTGATCACACCTGCAGCATCATATCTCTCAATGGAACACACATTCCATATACGGTGATCACACCTGCAGCATCAGACCTCTCAATGGAACACACAGTCAATACATGGTGATGACACCTGCGGCATCAGATCTCACAGTGGAACAGTCAGTACATGGTGATCACACCTGCAGCATTATATCTCACAATGGAACACACAGTCAGTACACGGTGATCACACCTGCAGCATCAGATCTCACAACGGAACACAGTCAGTACATGGTGACCACACCTGCAGCATCACATCTCACAATGGAACACAGTCAGTACATGGTGATCACACCTGCAGCATCAGATCTCACAATGGAACACAGTCAGTACATGGTGTTCACACCTGCAGCATCTGATCTCACAATGGAACACAGTCAGTACATGGTGATCACACCTGCAGCATCACATCTCACCATGGAACACAGTCGGTACATGGTGATCACACCTGCAGCATCAGATCTCACAATGGAACACAGTCAGTACTTGGTGATCACACCTGCAGCATCAGATCTCACAGTGGAACACAGTCAGTACTTGGTGATCACACCTGCAGCATCAGATCTCACAATGGAACACAGTCAGTACTTGGTGATCACACCTGCAGCATCAGATCTCACAATGGAACACAGTTAGTACATAGTGATCACACCTGCAGCATCAGATCTCACAACGGAACACACAATCAACACTCAATTTACCAACATTTAATGTTTGTTAGCAATGTATACTTGTAATAACAGTAAGAACCATAAACTCTTTCATTTATCTTCAACAAAACAATATTGAACTCTTCTTTTTCCATTGCATATACTTGTTGAAAGACACATAAAATTTCATAGGAATACTTGTTTTATACATACAGTAGAATGTGTGCAAATACAAGATTCATTATTTACGTCACAAAAATATTGATTGTCACATGCAGCTATTTGAACAATGTTTGATGACCTTCACTGGCTAATCTACAATTATTTGAAGTGAGGACTAAGTAGAGACTGACCATTGGGCAAGCAAGAACACAAATAGTTGGGACAGAATGGGCTAAGTAGAGACTGACCATTGAGCAAGCAAGGACACAAATAGTTTGGATGGAGTTGACTAACTCGAAACTGACCATTGGGCAAGAGAGGTGGTCCCCAGGACACAACCAGTTGGGACGGAGATGGAGAGACAACGAGAGGATCTTGGACATCTTCTGGCGCACTCTCTTCTGTGGTTGCAACACTTGGCTCACTTAGTCGACACCCTCCATTCGTGCATGCCTGCAGGGCAACAAACAACACCACGGGTCACAACATGCTCACAGCAAACTCAAACTAGGGGTATTTGTTACATGGTTTTGTATTGAAAGTTTTTGAATGAGCATTGTTTGAAAATATCAACTAACAAAGAGTTTGTTGATTTATGTACAATCTTAGCAAACCCACCCAGATACAGCATATTGTGTGTTTAATTTAAAGTTAATTAGTTTATTTAAAAAGTTACATGTCAAAAACTAGGTGTCCCCATATCTTGGTGATTTTGTGGACTGCTGTGGGGACCCAGAGCAGATTGTAGGGTCTAGAGGTTCAATAAGTATGAGAAACTACTAATTAACAGAAATAAGACATATGATTGGTTGAACTCACCCCTACACGAATATGATAAGTTGCGCCAGCTGTCAAATTCTTGAGTTCATAGTACAGAAACTTGTCCGAGTTATTGTAGAGGAGACTGCCAATACTGGGAGGAGTGAGAGACGCGTAGATGAGGTAGTGCTGTAGGACTCCATTCAACTCATCCGGCTGTCTCCACTCAGCATGAATAGAGTGCGCCCCTGCAAGTCAAACAACAGCCAGCATTGAGTGTGCCTTTGCAAGCCAAACAACAGCCAGCATTGAGTGTGCCCTTGCAAGCCAAACAACAGCCAGCACTGAGTGCGCCCCTGCAAGCCAAACAGCCAACATTGAGTGCGCCCCTGCAAGTCAAACAATAGCCAGCATTGAGTGTGCCCTTGCAAGCCAAACAACAGCCAACATAGAGTGCACCACTGCAAGCCAAACAACTTGAGCAAATCTGTAAGAGTAGGAGGCAGGACAATTGTTGGATGAGACATTACCAGTGACAGTGAGAGTAGGAGGCAGGACAATTGTTGGATGAGACACTACCAGTGACAGTAAGAGTAGGAGGTAGGACAATTGTTGGATGATACACTACCAGTGACAGTGAGAGTAGGAGGCAGGACAAGCGTTGGAGGAGACACTAACCAGTGACAGTAAGAGTAGGAGACAGGACAAGTGTTGGGGGGAGACATTTACCAGTGACAGTGAGAGTAGGAGACAGGACAAGTGTTGGAGGGGACACTTACCAGTAACGTAACAGTGAGAGGAGGCAGGACAAGTGTTGGATGAGACACTCACCAGTGACAGTGAGAGTAGGAGACAGGAAAAGTGTTGGAGGAGACACTTACCAGTAACAGTGAGAGGAGGCAGGACATGTGTTGGAGGAGACACTTACCAGTAACAGTGAGAGTAGGAGACAGGACAAGTGTTGGAGGAGACACTTACCAGTAACAGTGAGAGGAGACAGGACAAGTGTTGGAGGATACACTTACCAGTGACAGTGAGAGTAGGAGACAGGACAAGTGTTGGAGGAGACACTTACCAGTAACAGTGAGAGGAGGCAGGACATGTGTTGGAGGAGACACTTACCAGTAACAGTGAGAGTAGGAGGCAGGACAAATGTTGGAGGTAGCTGGGTGGTGCTGAGTTGTACAACAGGACTCTGTGTGCAGCCGACTCTACTGCATGCCTTCAGCTGAAAGCTGTATGCAGTGTACACCTACAATGTACAAACCAGTAAACTTGTTGCAATAATATATCACCATATCATTGTCATCATGTGTTACACTTATCGGTATTATCTGCCGCTTCTATGCATATGTACAATCCTTATAATGTGCCTTGCAACAGATGTAACTAAAGAAACACAGCAATAAAATATAATAAAGTAATCTATATATCTTCACAAAACATCTTACCTTTTCAGAAAACCTCTTATGCATTTCATATATATGTATATATAGGATACAAATTGTTGCTTTGAAGTTATAGAAAGAAAATATATATACATGCATTAAAAAATATAGGAAATAGAATACAACAATCCTAACTTTACTCTATCAACAAAAGAACAACTATAAACTGATTACCATCAACAATATTTGCTCTTCAATAACATTAACTCAGAAGAAAGATGACATTAGTTGTAATGTTTCAGAGGTGGCATACTGACATGTAGATTGGTGACATTAAACGTTGTCTCTGCACCACTGTACATCTCCTTATCATCCATGTACAGAGCATATCCTGTCAGCTGGCCATTCATCTGTGAAGGCATGTGCCAGCCAACCACGATGTAGTGCCCGCCTGCTGCCACAACACCAGGGGGCGCCACGGTCTCCGGTGCTGCCCCACACACACACAATACAATTACATATGGCACGCAATAACATCAGGTCTTTGATGTTCCTAGCTGAACAATAATCTAATTAAAGAAGATAGTCATATGACATTGTAGTTGGTACATACTAATGATGATTTCCTGGCCAATGCCTTCAGTCAAGGGTTAGACGTTACACAGATGGTCTAGATACCTGAGAGCTGGCTAATAAAATATCACATGTCATAATGGATGTCAATAGAGCGGTCTAATGAACATGTCATAATGAATGTCTAGAAAGCAGTCTAATGAAATATCACATACCATAATGGATGTCAATACAGGAGTCTAACGAAATATCACATGTCATAATGGCTGTCAATAGAGCAATCTAATGAAATAAAACATATCATAATGAATATCAAGAGAGCAGTCTAATGAAACATAACATGTCATAATGGATGTCTAGAGAGCAGTATAATGAGCTATTACATGTCATAATGGATGTCCAGAGAGCAGTCTAATGAAATATCACATGTCATAATGGATATCTGAAGAGCAGTCTAATGAAATATCACATGTCATAATGGATATCTGAAGAGCAGTCTAATGAAATATCACATGTCATAATGGATATCTGAAGAGCAGTCTAATGAAATATCACGTCATCAGTGCATAGGCACATGACATGTCATATTGGTTGTCTAGCAATATACATCATAATTGTGTAAATAATTCAGACCGTGCTTAAATGATAAAATTTAGAAAAAATATCTTATAATTCAAGTGTTATGCAATTGATAACATTATTTAAAAACTGACTAGGCTAAGTTGGCACGCATACCTTCCTCCAAAGTTGTCACAAGCACTTTGTTGTTGGCCTCTGTACATCCTCCCATGGTACAGGCAACAAACGCAATCGAGTAGTTTGTGAATGGAAGGAGGTCAGAGAGTTGGCCTGTTGCAAGAAAGCAATACTTCATTTGATATTCAATAAATTCCCTGACAATGGAAAAATTACCTAGAGCTCATTTCACATCGTAGATTCTGATTCCAACTAACTTTTTTGATTCAAATTCCACCCATTTTTATTTTGATCCTGATCATTTTTGTTTCCATTTCTGATTCCAACTAACTTCTTTGATTCCGATTACATCTACCCACACTGAGGTGATTCTGATTCCAACATATTTTTAATCCATTTCTGATTCCACTCCCTGCTATTCTGATTCCACTAAACATTATCATTACATAATTTATATAAGCAAATTATGCATGTATATTTTTAATGTATTTTTATTTAAGAATAACAAACTGACTTTGCCTCAATTAAACCCAAAGACCCAGTGGACAGGTGGTTAATCACAATGCCAGAATTATGTTAAAGTGTCTAAATGTAGGCCTACTCAGTATTTTGGCAAACATGATAATAACTTGGAGTTACAGGTACAATTCATTTGGGAGTTGCTTTGGTAGTGATAATTTCTTGGTATTTATCCCAAGTATGACTTTATTTATACATTCATTTTCACTATATCTTTGCAACAGCTAAACACCAAAAAGTAGTTATGGATTACAAACATTATTCTGGTAAGCAATTCGAATTACACTCACAACAAGTCCAATTTTGATTTTTAATGCACTGCTTTCACATCAATTGATTGTAATTCCACCTAAACCAATTTCGATTCCACTACTTTCACAATGACTGATTCTAGTTCTGATTCCAATTCCAGAATCTGAACCAGCTTTCAATTCTTATTCCAGATTTGGAATGGCATCAGGTCTGAAAATCATCGGAAATCTTAAAAAGGAGGCACAAATATGTTACTTGGCAGGATAACTCTTGTCGTCTGATTGTCTTAAACCAAATATACATAGATACAAAATGAATTTACAGACTGTCATATCTAAGGATAAATTCACATTATTTGGTAATACTCTAACATTAAAAGAACATGAAACATCTGGTGCACAAACGAACTACATGAGAAACCCCTAGCAATGATTATAGACTGCCGTTACAACCTGCCCATGATTCACAGAACTGTTTTCATGTGACACTGACCAACAAGGTCACATGACAACAGTTAGTCATACTGACACTGGTGATGGAAATGAGAGGGTTCCAAAAGCAGCACAGAGCACCTCATCAAGACACTGAAAAGCAGTTAACAGCTCCTTCTAAAATAGAACAAGAGTATATAAATGTTATAGACAATGGTGAATGTGAAGATTTCTTACCATATGTTTTTGTTGTGTCATTGATGATTGCATCGAGTGGAGGTAGGGAGGAGTTATCAAGGTTATACGCCCTCAACATGAACTGGGTGAGTTGACCTGTGCGTCCAAGCGGCAGTCTCCACTCAGCCTTCACCACGTAACCATTGACCACCTGAGGTTTCTCGGGCCCAAACACCGCTGTGGGGGCTACAACAGGCAACAAGTTATATGAATGATTCAGTGCTACAGGAAGCATGTTAGAACAGTGCATGTTAATCCTTTATATGTGGTCTAGATTAGACACACATAGTCACTGCTACAGGCTTGGTGTACGGGGCATTTCTGAAATTAGTATCTAGAAATAATTATCTGACAACGCACCTGCAACGCACCTGGGCTATCCAAGTTATTTTATTAATTATATATGATTACTCTGCATTGTCCTGTTAGTACAGTCGGAAGGTGTGCCCCCCATGCACCCAGTGGATTTCTAAATGAACCTTACTTTTTTGCAACCCTGAAGGTGTCTAGTAAACAGATTTGGATCTTCACATTTCGAAATAATGTCCGAAGAGGTCCGTTTGACGTTTTAACCATTCATCGTACAAAGACAAATGAACCCACTTTTTCGTATAACTGTGGCATGAGGAATCGCTTGAGATGGTTATTTTGACGATTCAAACATATTTATTGCTTCAAAATGCACATAATACCATATTTTCATGCCTGAAATCGAGTCAGATACTAAGTTAAGGATAGGTGATTGCGCATAAGCACTGACTCAACATTATATGCCACTACTAGGCAAAAAATTGGCTAATTATGAGTCCAAGAAGAAAGGAAACTACACGAAATCTACCCACTATGATCAGCATCTATGTCTACTCAAGAACTATCTACCCGAAACTTACCCTCGACACTATACACTAATCATCATCATCGCCAAGAAACAGCTCATCATAGTCAAACTGCTGATCATCTTCCTCTTCTCCCTCCTCCTCCTCAGCAGCTTTCTCAAGCAAGTCAATGAGTGGGGGAGGCAAGATGGGTCCACACGACCACACTGACTTCAGTACACCCTCCTCAGTCTTCACCCATCCCTGTCTATCATCGTAGGGCTTGGGTCGCCAGAAGCGAGGCTGGTTGGCCCGCTTGTACTTGGCTAGTCGGTAGTTGACCCGGTCAACATGGAGAATTAGCAGGGTGGGAGGAGAGCCAGGTCAACCTTGGACTTGGTGGTGAGCTTCTCGTGTTCTCCCACCATCTTTATGAGCATCTTGCCTCACACAGCATCCACTGATGTCTCGCGAGCCTGACCGTACATGAGGCAGGTGAAGGCCTCCAAATCTGCCATCACTTCCGGCTTCACCGTCCAGTCATCAACAAGTTTATTGAAAACATTGTGATACTTAGGGTACTTCTGAAGCTTTTTCAAGGGTGCCACATTGCCTTTGCCCTTGAAGGCGCTGGTGCAGTCCTTGCCTGAGAATACGTAGAACCCGACCAGTGTGCTCCAGTGACTTGGCCAGCTCTGTCACGTTGACTATCTGGCAGTGCTTGCCCATGCCGGTGTCAAGATAGATGGTGAGGCTGATGGAGTGCGAGTGGTGGAGCAGGATGGAGAATATGTCACTATCAGGAATTCTCACTACAGCCGACTTGTACCCTTGTTTGGTGGCATATTGGAGGTAGAGAACGACCCAGGTGTCCGTCTCCTCCTGGTCTGAGGACAACTCATCGATCTCGCGCGTTGTCACTTCACCATTGGATGAGTCCAGCTGACGTGCCTTCCCCTCCACAATGGCAACTGCTGCCCCGCACTTCTCGGGTCACGAGGCCGCCGCCTTGCATCTCCACACCCGGAGCAGCAGGTGGCAGAGCTGTTGCTTGTTTTCTTCATTGGCCAGGAACAGCTTGAAGTCGGAGGGCTTCCTGGTGGCCGGGCCATCGACGATGTACTTCTGTGAGACGCTACAGCGCAATCTCTCCTGTGCCTTGATAGAGTCTGCATGACAGTGGAGAACACAAAGTTCTTTTTGGCAGCCATCTGGTCCAGCACCTGGTGGCAAATGTCACCGTTCGTCTGGGGCAGATTGGTGAGCACGTGTCAGAGAGCCATGCCATTCTGGATGTGTATCGCGTCTTTTGGGTAGGGCATAAAGGCCAAGTTGCTCTGCTCATGGTACTGGATGAACTTTCCCTGTGTGGAGGTGAGCTTGACTGTCTTGTTTGAGGCCTCCATCGTCTTCAGCTTCTGCTTCTTGATGGGTTCAAAGAAGGTCTCCTCAGATGACCCATTCTGGAAATGATTACTGATGAAGGCCTTCTTGGCTTCCATACCAACTGTGTCAGTTCGAAGGACATCGATCTCGACCTCTGGGAAAACAGGAACACCGGATGCGACGTTGTAGAGCCGGTCTTTGTCAGGGATGGCGAAGGGGTCGATGAAGTTCTGAGTAGCAATGAGTGTTTGATGCACAGCTTCCTCGCTCTTCTTGATCTCAGCAGCCTCGCGCTCGCAATGCTTCCCTGCCTTTGGACACTCAGGGTCATTGATGAGTTCACACATCTCAAGCATCCTCTCAAAATATTAGGCATGAGCAGATGTGATGCGGTACCAACGCTGATAAGCAGCGAACATTGAGAACAGCCATACTAGACCTCCTGCCAACTTGGCGAACTTCATGAATGTCTCCTCCATGGTTTTGTTGACTGTGCTGAGTGCACCGGGAATGAATAACCATGCCACTGCGATGCCGCCCTTCTCAAGAAGCTCCTTCGCGCCAGGGTGAGACAGGTCAATGTTGGTGAGGAGCATCTCCAGCCAGGCCAAGTACCTGAAGTAGTTCGGGCCATCAAATGCGAAGAATATGTTAGTCATCTCCCCATTTGTTGGTCTTCACAGAATAGATGGGGATGAGGCGGGTGTGTTCAATGAAGTCGAGCCAGAAGGTAGGGGTCTTTCCCAGGTGACCAGCATGCATCCTTGTCCTCAAACTCCACTTACTTGAGGGGTCCTGGAGAGCGAGGTCGAGGTTCTCTCAGCTCCAGGACTTGACCAGGTTGAGGAGGGCCACTTGGTTATCTACATGGATGTTTTCCTACTGTTCAAACTTCTCCATCAGTAGCCGCTCCATCGCATCACAGGCAGTCTTCAGACAGAATAATGCCTTAGCATAAGCCTTCCCACTGAGGACACTGTTCAGACAGCCGCTGGTGACGAGGCCAGCCTCGAGGATAATCTCAGTGTAGACCAAGCCCCTGAACTTGTGCCCAGTCACCATACCCATGAAATTCATCACAATGTGGAACTGCCCTGGAGTGACTACATGCGACTTGTACTTCTCTGGAAATTTCCATCAGAGGGAAATAGCTTTCATGCACCCACCGAGGTCGAATATGTTAAGGACGTACTTTTGTCCGACCTCGGAGGTAGCTTCTGCAGACCGTCTCAGTTGCTCCTGGGTCTGGAGCAAGGCAAGGCAAGGTGGCGGCCACATGACTCGAGAAGTGCGGGGCAGTGGTTGCCATCGTGGAGGGGAAGGCACATCAGCTGGACTCATCCAATGGTGAAGTGACTACGCGCGAGATCGATGAGTTGTCCTCAGACAAGGAGGAGACGGACGCCCGGGTCCTTTTCTAACTCCAATATGCCAGCAATCAAGGGTACAAGTCAGCTGCTGTGAGAATTCTTGATAGTGACATATTCTTCATCCTGCTCCACCACTCGCACTCCCTCAGCCTCACCATCTATCTCGACACCGGCATGGGCAAGCACCGCAATGGAGCTGGCCAAGTCACTGGAGCACGCGGGTCAGGTTCTACGTGTTCTCAGGCGAGGACTGCACCAGCGCCTTCAAGGGCAAAGGCAATGTGGTGCCCTTGAAAAAGCTCCAGAAGAACCCTAAGTATCACAACGTTTTCAATAAACTTGTTGTTGACTGGACGGTGAAGCTGGAAGTGATGGCAGATTTGGAGGCCTTCACCTGCCTAATGTACGGTCAGGCTCGCGAGACATCAGTGGATGCTATGCGAGGCAAGATGCTCATAAAGACGGTGGGAGAACACGAGAAGCTCACCACCAAGTCCAAGATTGATCTGGCTCTCTTCCCTGCTAATTCTCCATGTTGGCCGGGTCAACTACTGACTAGCCAAGTACATGTAAAAGCGGGCCAACCAGCCTCACTTCTGGCGACCCAAGCCCTACGATGATGGACAGGGATGGGTGAAGACTGGGGAGGGTATACTGGAGCCAGTGTGGTCGTGTGGACCCATCTTGCCTCCCCTACTCATCGACTTGCTTGAGAAAGCTGCTGAGGAGGAGGAGGGAGAAGAGGAAGATGATCAGCAGTTTGACTATGATGAGCTGCTTCTTGGCGATGATGATGATTAGTGTATAGTGTCGAGGGTAAGTTTCGGGTAGATAGTTCTTGAGTAGACATAGATGCTGATCGTAGTGGGTAGATTGTGGCATATAATGTTGAGTCAGTGCTTATGCACAATCACCTATCCTTAACTTAGTATTTGACTCGATTTCAGGCATGAAAATATGGTATTATGTGCATTTTGAAGCAATAAATATGTTTGAATCGTCAAAAAACCATCTCAAACGATTCCTCATGCCACAATTATACGAAAAAGTGGGTTCATTTGTCTTTGTACGATGAATGGTTCAAAAGTTATGGGTATCCTTGATTTTACCAGTCGCGCTTGACAAAATCCAAGATGGCCACCAAACGGACCCCTTCGGACATTATTTAGAAATGTGAACATCCAAATCTGTTTACTAGACACCTTCAGGGTTGCAAAAAAGTAAGTTTTATTTATAAATCCACTGGGTGCATAGGGGGACATACCTTCCGACTGTACTATGTAGCCAAACGATACTTTTGATAAGATACATTCAAGGGTTTCTGGAAATATAGGGCCCCATAAGCTGTTTCTGAGACATCTCTCTCCTTCTCCCCCCTCTGTCTCTCTCCCCTCTCTCCCCCTCTCTCTCCCTCCCCTCTCCCTCCATCCTTCTCTCTCTCCCATCTCTCCTTCCCTCCCCCTCTCTTTTCTTATCTTCATCTCTCTCCTCTCTCTATCTTCCTTCATTGCTCTCCCCCTCTCTGTTGCCCACTCACTCTCTCTCACATCCTCTCTCTTTCTTTCTCTCCTCTCCGCCCCTCTGTCTCCAACCTCTCTCTTCCTCCATCTTTCACTTCTTCTCCTCTCTACCCTTCTCTCCCCCTCTCCTTCCCCCTCCCACCCTCTCTCCCTCCCACTCCCTCCCTGACCAAATGAGTGATAAGTCGTAAAAATTGTAACATTGTTTTATTACATTCTT
Organism: Escarpia spicata; assembly: GCA_963995525.1. NCBI lineage: Eukaryota > Metazoa > Annelida > Polychaeta > Sabellida > Siboglinidae > Escarpia > Escarpia spicata. The sequence goes on along the minus strand of OZ023211.1, from coordinate 17,304,174 downwards.
GTAAAAGTTGGGTAGGGTGCTTTACAGTTTCAAAAATTATGACTCCTACAAAAATTGGTGAAGTTATGGAGCATTGAACATGGTAAGGGTCAAAAAGTGAAAATGAAGAAAACAGCTGTTGGAGTTTTTTTATAGTATATATGCAAACGGATTGCATGGAAATATTACATGCATGACATTGAAATGTGGCACACAGTATGTAATATGTATGTTATGTTGCAATGATACACTGGAAGTACAAATGTGCTGCTATAAAGACTTAGCAAGTTATGCCAGATTATGTCTTTATGTGTAAAACTAAGGACAGATTATTTGAGAGCATAAGGTAGACTAAAGAAAATTAAAAATGATGAAGCTAATGCAGAGTTAAGAGAATTGGCTAGTAGGTATAAATGCTTTATAAAACAAATATCAAAATGCTACCATAAACAGTTACATGAAAACTTGCGCAACCTAAAACATAGCAAGCCTGCAGAATACTGGGATATACTTAATAAAGCAAGTAACAGCAGTGAACAATGTGGAAATATTTCACTGGATAAGTATATGAAACACTTTGAAAAACTTGGTGAAAAACCTGAAAGTGAAACTGCAGCAAGCGAGATACCTTTTGATCCAAGAAAGATTTCCCAGTCATACGAACACATAAACAGACCATTCAGACAAAATGAGGTACTAATGGAAATCAAAAAACTCAAAAACAAAAAGGCATGTGGTATTGATAATGTTAGGCCAGGGCCAGGCTGTGTCAGCCTTCTTCTCATGTGATGTAGAGGTAGAGCAAGGCAAAAACTTGTCTCCTTTGTTATTTGCTATTTACCTGAATTTTGAACACTGTTAGTCATAATTATAAGGGACATGACATGGCAGCTGGTGAAATTTACAACAACCTTAGTGACGATGATGTAAGCCCACAGGACTAATGATTGTGTGCGCAGGTTTTTTAGGGCGGAAATAAGTTGATGTACTTATGTTATATGGTGGGCGGAGTGACCCCCACACATATGGTGAACTGTACATACTAGCCAGTAGTGATTTAGTTAGTAGTCATAATTTGGTTATCAAGGGTTGTCGTACTCAGTACAGGCTGTAGATGAATTATACATATTGTATGAAATTAGCAGTCGGGGGCTGGCATGCTTGCTGTGGTTATTGTGACGATGGATTCTGGATGTGTACGTAATTAATAATGAATGTTAATAAAATTGCATGTCATCAAGTTGGCCTACTTCAATCTATACCCGACTTGCGTTGTTCCTTCAGCATAAAGTAACAAATATGAAATCGTTGACCCCTAAAACCTACATCAAGACACAAATATTATTGCTCTGCATAAAGCAGCTAATAAGATATGGGGAATTGAATTTGGCAGCCATTTTATAAAATGACCAGTTTCTCTGTCCATATATCATTGCAACCCTGTGTCCTTCTGTCCATCCGTCATCACTTAGTTTTTCTGACACTCTTCTTTATGGAAATAAGAGTAAATGACAAACAACTGAGTGCAACAAAGTGAAATAAGCAACTGTATTGCTGTAGACATTGCTTGTAGCAGCACAAAACAAGCTGGAGACTGAGTAAATCCTACCTCCAGTGTGTGTACGCCCCATGGCCCAGTCACTCGTCACTGAACCACCATCACTTGTTGCCTCAACCCGATACTGGTACTCTGGAAACAATTCTCACTGTTATCAATGTGATTACAGTTGATGTCTCATTGGCAGCAGCATTAGGAAATGTTCACACTTGTTAAAATGGCCAGAATGACTGGTTACATGCCAAATAGACGTTCTGGCCAACCAGTGGATCTGGCCAGCCATTTATTCTGGTTACTTAGTTAATTTGACAAACTAGTGGTTCTCACCTCTAATTAATACTGGCCAATTGGTGGTTCTGCCAGTTGATTCTGGTCAGTCAGTGCGTGGCCTAGCCAGTTAGTTATCTGTAGTTCTCACCATTTGGTGATCTGTGGTTGAACTGATTGAAATATATGTATCACTACTAATAAAACAAAAGTATGCACCATTAATTTCTTATAAGTCATTACTTTGGTTGTTGGAATTGTATTTTAGTGCTGCCAATCTTATGAATACAATGTTATCAAGTGTATTTATAAGTGACTATCACTGACATAAGACGCAAAGTGGAGAGAACATACGAGTGAAGGTGCGAAGGCCTGTGTCAGCTGTCTCCAGCCCAGTGCCATTGTACACGTGGGTCTCAAGGGAAACCTTGCAGGTGGATACCTCCCCTGGCAGAACTGTACTGTTGGGACATCCATCAAGGCTGTAAGCCAGGCCTTCCTTAATTCTCAATCCAATATCAAATTGGGCACGATTGACTGTGATGTCATGAATACAGCCTCCAAAACCTGCAGTACAAAGTCACCAAAGATCTCATCAAAGAATTAATTAATTTATTAATGCATTTGTAATAGTCAATTTTCAATGATATAATTAATTCAGTAAAAAATTGTTGTTTCATTGAAAACAACAATGATACAATGAATGCAGTTGATTAAAAAGCAAGGAATAGGTGTATCTACCCAATTTCATTTATTGTAGAGGAGGTAGGGCATATTATTTGCATGCAAAGGCATATCCACACACCTTATTATTGACCATACCGTGTGATTTGTGGTTTCACAACTGTCCTATATAATAGCATCTATCATACATGACACATGTCTGAATTTGTGTTTTGAATTGATTTTCATATGTAGGAATTTAAAAAATAAAACATACATAAGTTGTAGCTCACACATAGGAGAATATGTGCATATCATAAACTTTAGCACTTTAAACCATGGTAGCGGGAAAAATGGCAATCTTTGCCCATGTGTCACATACGCATGCACACACACACACAAACAACACACACAACACACACACACACAGCACACAACACACACACACACACACACACACACACACAACACACACTCTTTCACTCACATACACACGCATGCACGCACCCACACCACACACACACTCTCACAACACACACTCACACACACGCATGCATACACACAACACACACGCACGCACGTACGCACATGCACGCACACACTCTCACACATGCACACACAACATGCACAACACACACAACATGCACATGCATGCATGCACACACACACTCACAACACACCCACACATGCATTATAAAAGTGGAACTTACTGCCTTGGATGGGGAGATCAAATTTCTTAATGAAATCATCTGCCTCCGAGCCAGGTTTGATGCCTCCAATGTAGAGGTCAGACTGAATGAGCAGACCCATGACATATGTCTTGCTGCCATATGACACTATAGTCTTGATGTTTAGATCGAATGCAATTGCGAGGTACTGGTTTCGTTTTAGAATGCGTACTGAGTGCCACTTTCCATCACATGTTGTCACAATCCCCGTGTTGGGGTAAATTACGCGGCTTCGCTCCGTGCCATTACTGAACTCTACATGCATGGAGCCATTGACAAGTTGCACGAAGTAGTAGACATTATTGTGTCCATGTGCAAATAACATCAGCCCGTTGCGCATCTCAGTACGGAAGTTAAACTTCATGTCGACGATATTACCACCTCTAAAGTCATCTTCACTGTAAACCACGTAGCCTACAACAGATAGCTCCATAGAATCATCTTTCAAATATCATCTTCCACACATCCATAGTACATCATAATCATATATACTGTGTCAGTACATGTTAAAATGCTAAAAATCTAGATTTCTTTTTTGTTATTTGGTTCATGTTATTTTCAATTAATTATCAAACATACTCCAATATGAAACACCTACATACATCTATCGCAGATGCAAGTTTGCAAGCAGACACTCAGACACCCATGTATGCTTGCATACACATACATCGATGCATGTAGACATTGTATAACTTGTACCTGATCCGTAGAGGTGGAGTCCCTCCTCTATGTCTGAAGGACAACCCTCCCATGTTGGCATGGCGTCAGTGATGACCTCGGCTGAGCTCCAGTTGAGTGGCGTCCACACCTCTTCCGGGTTCAACTGTGTCAGGATCTTCACATCACGCACACAGCCTTTAAAGGACTCCCTCCGGATCTAGGCAGAAGGCAGCTTTGTAACATATTACTGAACATTTCAACAAAAGGAGACAGAATAAATGGAGCTGATCTAAACGGATCACAGCTGAAAAGGTGGGTGATCAATATGTGCATATACAAACTGTCTGGGAATCAGAACATGATATTGGTGAAGGAGTAAAATTATGCAGTAACACTGGAGGAAGTCCCAACTGAGGAATTTGTGGTAGCAGCAGAACAAACAATGTGTCACAAGATCAAAACGACAAGTAGGAGTTCTAAAGTCAGCTAAGGCTCCAAAACTGAATATAACTAGATAGGAAAGAAATTCTCTAAAAGAAATACCTTGAGAAGTCCACCGCCATACTACCTGAAGATGAGGGGAAGGCCACAGTCATCACGGAAACAAAAGAATACCAGGCGAAAATGAGGAAATTGCTAAATAGCCAAACTATGTGTCAAAAGCTAAAGATGTATCTGACCAGGAAGTACAACGCAGAACTGTTCAGAATGGTAAATTCCCTGGAGAAGGAAGGGAAGATCACCAAAGATCAGTATTGGTACTTGTTTCTGGCACTACAGAAAAAGCACAATGGATGAATGGGTCACCAAAAATCCTTGGCCGACATACTCCAACCAATAGGGTGAAAAACGCAACCCCACACTGCAAATTCTAAAGAATTGGTGAAAGAAATGACAGAGATGAAAGTGGAAGGAGAATATCATTTGTGTCATACGATGTTGGTGAAGCGATAGGCAGTCCTGTATTCCCCATTTTTGTGAACATGAATATGTAGGACTTGGAATAGAAAATCAATCATAGAAGCAATATGTGGATGATGTAAGAGATATTACAACAACACATGAACACTGATACCTCTATGTATAACATCATTTTCACTAGAGAAGACGAAGAGAACAGCAGCATGTCCTTCATGTATGCTAAGCTCACCAGAAAGGAAGGTGATAGGAAGAAGATACACTGACCAATACCTGAACTTTACATTCCACCACTCCAAACACCGGAAGTTAGGTATAGTCAGAATGTGATGAACCAGTGTGAGATGATAATTTCAGGAGAGGGGGAGAAGAAGGAAGAGGAGAAACATGTAAAAGGAGCCGTGAAAGTATGTTGCTATCCGTTGTGGGCCTTGAAAAAGATAAAGGCTAGTAACAAGAAGTCATCCCGTGTGTTGAGGGAGTCTCGGAGATAGTTGACACAGAGTAGTAAAAAAATATGAAGCAGCAACTGACTGAGTATTAAAAAAGTATGAAGTGTACATCAAAAGGACACACTAGACCAGAAGAACTGCGCGAACTTGTGTATCAAATATCATGCAAGAACTGTTGCCGAGTATATTGCGAATACAGGAAGACTATTCAAAACAAGACTTGATAAATATAGAAAAAATCATCAACAAATCCAGTGTTCAGCCTAGGTCAAATTTGCAGGGCGTTATGCCCTGCCCTTTTTCAGTGATGCCCTGGTACCTAAAAAGGGCAAAAAAAACATACTGCCTTTTTATACATCGCCCTGCTATATTTTTCATGTAACCCTACTCATGTAGGCCTATATTATTATTAATTTGCGAGCGCCCCGTTCTCGAAACGCATCCCGATTTTGCAACACGTGCGGTTAGATTGTTTCCAACTGAGCGCATCCCGCAATCGGGAATGGATGCGTCGAGATCGGAGAATGCTTGCAGACACTTGATTGTCTGCAATAGTGAGGCAGCTAAGCAACATGATGTGGACATGCCGGACAAAAGCAATTTTTTTCTAACAGTCTGTGTGCCACGACTTTTAATAAATTTATTGGAACTAAGTCACATGACCTTGCTGGAGCCTGTTTCAACCACTAGGAAAAAAATGGTAGAAGAAAACATTGAAAAAATTAGTTTTTTCTGTTAAATGCTCTGCTTTTCATTTAATTCGGCATGTAGATATACTTTGGCAAGCTCAACACAAATAATAATAAATCACTTCTAATGTGCCAATATCCTCGGACAGTCCGTGCTCAGCAGCACACCAAAACCAAAGAATTAAGCATTCTCGTACTCGTGTGCTAGGCGAAAGTCGTCAACAAATTAATGGATGTGCTATGAAGCTAGGGAGGATAGTTGATATTGAAAAGATAAGTTTTGAGGTGATGACGAAATGTAACAATACTTTCTGTTGATTTAACATTAACGTCTAGCTGGTGTGAGCATTGATGTAAATAACTAGGTTGTTTGGATGAAATGGCTTGGTAAGTGATTGTACAGATCTTAAACATAATGCGATATCGCATGGGGAGCCAATGCAGTGATTTTAGAAGTGGCACTGAGCGGGAGAATCGAGATTGTGTGACTACCCTTGCTAAACAATTTTGGACACGTTGTAGTTTTGCAATATCCTTGATAGCAATATTATGAAGGAGAGAATTGCAATAATCTAATCTGCTGCTAACAAGAGCTATTGTGATAGTTTTAGTGACAGAAAGCGACATATGTCGGCGAGTGCGGCAAAGATCACGGATATGATATAAACAGTAACTGATATAAACAGTAACTGTACGTTTGGGATATCAGCTATCGGCTTTCAATTCCGAGCCATATTGGTCAATAAAAGTGTCTTTTCATGTAATTGGGCATATAGATATACCTTGGCACGCTCAATACAAATCTGCTATCGGCTTTAAATTCTGAGCCATATTGGGGTCACCAGAAGTCAATAAAAGGTCACATTGCTTCATTTTCAGCTTGTTTGAGCTAGTGAAGTGTACAGTGCGGTAGCTTCGCAAAATTGAGGGACATTCCAGACAAAAGACCCAACTTTGTTTCTAACACTTTATTAGTTTGTAGTCTTCAGTTTCCATTTGGCTCGTTAAAAATCTTTATTATTGAATTTCCCACAAAGTAATGGAATAGCAAAATATTTGCAATGATCATGCTTAAACATTTAGTAAGAATAGCTTGTTTTGTCAGATCAACATCTGGCGAGTTCGGTTATGTGTCGCATTTCGTTATATGTCGCATTTGCAGTTGCAAAGCTCAGTGCATTTCCAGTGTGTCTTCTTGCGCGAACACCTTTCGCCACAGCCACTCACGCTTTTGCACCCACACTTCACCAGTTCACTGCACGCTTTGGAGGCCATCGGTAGTGTGCTCCGCACAGGAAGCCAGGTCTTGGTCTCTGTTTCGAATGTCCATCCCAACCCTTCTGGAGTACAAGTTTGCTGCTTGATCACTTCACATGTCGTTCAGATTCCAGCTTGGTAGGCAACGTGCCTCAAATGTTGTAGCAAAGCCTCCTGAGTAGGTGGAATGTTCTCCTTCATTTTGTTCTTCTTGCAGAACAACTCTCTCCGTACCTCATTCACAGATTCCAGAGTGCTTGTCTTGTCATAGATAACGGCTGTGAATCGCTCCAGTGATTGGAAGTGTTTGGAGTTCACTGTCAATTGGGTGTGTGGGTTTCCTGCCATTAGTTGATTGCCTGGGTAACCTCAGGGTAGGAATTCCAGGCTTCCCATGTTGACTTCTTCCCTTTCTATGGAATGCTGACGCAGTATCACACCCTGTGAAACTGTGGAAGAGGGGAAGGGCTGTGGACTTATCTTTGCCCAGCCCATGGCAGATGGCATTGATATGTAGGTACATGAAGTTCTTCTCAGTGCTAAAAACCACCCAGATGTCTGCAAGTGGATATTTGCCGATGGTGGCGTGGAATTTGCCAATGAGGATTAGGACTACATCAATGTCCACAATGTGCATCAAGCAGATGTTAGAATCACTCTCCATGACATCTTGCAAGTGGATAAGTATTCTTGTATCCACTTCCTCGTGGTCACACTTCGACATGCAGTGGCTGGTGCCTCTGCTGACAACTGTGCTGCCAGATGTAATGAAGATCTGCTTGTCGTCTTTGCATTCGGCAGACACAACCTTGCTGGAAAGGAAGGCAAAGAGTTCTTGCTTATTGATGGTCACATAGGAAATCTGCCTAGTTCCCTGGAACCTTAATATTTTGATCAGCACCCTTCCTTCTGATTCCTTTGCTACGTTTCTCCCTGGTTGACTCTTTGGTGCTGCTGGGTACATACGTATCCCAGACTACGTCAACTCTTGTAGAGGTCTCCAACTACTGCATGATGTGTGAAAAAAACATGCAACTAGCATATTCATCAAATGTGTTGATGTTAATGATTGGCAGGAGGTGCACAACAGCAGCACCATCAATAATTTTCACATCGAATGATCTAGGAGGTTCTTTCTGTGGCTCATCTGTCTCCTGGGTCAGAAGGCTCAGCAAATCTGACTTCTTCCCTTGTCGTAGTTTACCTCTGTCAGAGAGAGAGAGATGGAGGATACGGGTGATTTCCATGCTTGAAGAAGGTTCCCATGTCTCTATTCCTATTCTACATGACTATATATATAATCCTTCAGCAGTGAGATCTGCCCTGCCTGCTTGGTCTTTGCCTTGGGTGTTGGACAACTAAACAAAGGCAGCGAGTTTTTCTTGATAGGCTCATGGATAGAGCGTTTGTGATCAGTTAGCACTGATTGACAGTAAGCGTTGTATTGCTCCCTGCCCACTGCTTCCACGGTACGGACTGTTTTCACACCAGACTTGTTGAGGACATTCCGAGTGTCCATTGTTAATAGGGCTGGCATCTAGGAAAGGATTGCTCATCTCAGAGGTAGCCTGAACAAGACCAAGTGTTTGCTCTTTGAATGTCTTCTGCATTGACAGTCCCTCCTTGTAGTGTTTTTTGGATTTTCTTCTTCTGAGGTAAACTCCTCCTCAAACTCTTGAAGAAGTCGTGCTTGCTCAGGTCCAGCTATCATCCACTTCTTGAAAGCTGAAGGATGCACCCCCTGTACCGTTCACCAGGTCATTATTTTGCTCGTGAGCCTGGTCGATTGATATGGATGAGAATCGCCTAGATGTCTTCGAAACAACCCAGTGGTCTTTGTCTTTAAATTCGTCTTGGATGGCTGGAGGTAGGCTCTCCATATCTCGTATGTGCACGGGAATCCACCTGTCATAGTTCTGATGATCAAGGGAAAGAACCAACCCACCAAAGCCTTCAGTGATTCCACATACAAGGGGAAGTCTCATTCATTCTCGGTTTGCCCGCACGAAAATCAGACTAAGTATTTCCATCTTGAATATGGTATCCCAATACTGAAATGTTGGAGACCACCGAACATGATTACATACTTGTCCTCGCCATGTGTCCGAGGCCAGTTCCACTGGACAAACTTGGCCAGTGCATACAGTGGTGCATCTAAAGTATTCACTGGAGTCCCTGTATAGATTATTATATTTCGGCAAGTTACCAAACACCAGCAATGTTATCTGGATTAGGTTTTTGCAAGTCAGCCAAGTACTACATAGGGCAGCTAAAACCATCGTGCACCCGGTGGCGAACAGGCTAAAAAGAAGCAAAATAACCCTTTATTGACCTCTGGTGACCCAAATATGGCTTGGAATAGAAAGCCAATAGAAGATTTGTGATTAACGTGCAAAAGTATGTATAGATCCCGGATTATACGACAATTGGAGAATTTAACTGAAAAACATAACTTTTCAATGTTTTCTTTAAAAAAACAGGTTCCAGAAAGGTCACATGACTTGGTTCCAATAAAATTATGAAAAGTTATGGCACATAGATTGTCAGGGGAAAACATTTGGTGATTAACGTGCAAATGTATGTATAGATCCCGGATTACACGACAATCAGAGCATTTAACTGAAAAACACAACTTTTCAATGTTGTCTTAAAAAAAACAGGTTCCAGAAAGGTCACATAACTTGGTTCCAATAAAATTATGCAAAGTTATGGCACATAGATTGTCAGGAAAACAGTTGGTGCTTTTGTCCAGCATGTCCTCATAATATCACAAATTGGCCCCAAGCTGCCTCACTACAAGCACCCCGATGTCGACTACGTATCCCAATCGCACCACAGTCATTTTGATTGTTCAAGCGCCCCTATCATGACTCCTATCCCGTTCACCAATATCTTCCATATAATGGTTACATAATTTGTTTACCTGAGCTCTTTCTTCCTTGTCATCCCGCTGTATGATATAATCTTGTGGCAGTCCACCCACATACACGCCTGAGTTCCGTCCAATAATGCTCGCATCTGAACATTCTGCCTCCTTCGCTCCTGTGCCAATAACACCATACAATTGTATAGACATGTTCTCCACGAACACACAATTATCCACAGTAACCAAACTGTTTGAAACAATGTCAAAATGAATTTTAAAAGACATAAATGTTTCATTTTGTTCAACCAGTTTTGTTTAATTGTCTTGTACCTCAAGCCAATCAAGGTTTCTGTGTGATACATTACAACATATTCTCATTGAAACAGTTACTTATTGTGTTTCATATTGCAATACCTTCCTAACACAGCCGACTAAGAGTCAGATATACAACAGTATGACTGTCTCCATCTTTATGTTCCTACCATCTACCAATATACCCAGCAATGGTTCTTTCTCCATCATTATGTTCATATCATCTACCAATATACCCAGCAATGGTTGTGTCTCCATCATTATGTTCATATCATCTACCAATATATGCAGCAATGGTTGTGTCTCCATCATTATGTTCATATCATCTACCAATATACCCAGCAATGTTTGTGTCTCCATCATTATGTTCATATCATCTACCAATGTATCCAGCAATGTTTGTGTCTCCATCATTAAGTTCATATCATCTACCAATGTACCCAGCAATGTCTGTGTCTCCATCATCATGTTCATATCATCTACCAATGTACTCAGCAATGTTTGTGTCTCCATCACTATGTTCGTATCATCTACCAATGTACCCATCAATGTTTGTGTCTCCATCTTTATGTTTCTACCATATATCAATGTACCTAGCAGTTTGTTTGTCTTTATGTTCTTGCATCTTTCAGTCAGTATGCATTTGTTCGTGTCTATCTAATATAGAAGTCATCATGTTTTGTATCGGGTGATTCATCTGTCACATACCTATAAGTTGAGTCAAAGACTCTTAACTATATATCTCAAATGTCACTGATGCAATACTAGAACCTGATAGATGTACAAGTTGAGTCAGACTCAATGAAATATATCTCACCTGTCACTGTGTCAATACTTGATTCTGATAGTTGTACAAGTTGAGTCAGACTCAATGGAATATATCTCACCTGTCACTGAGTCAATACTAGACCCTGATAGATGTACAAGTTGAGTCAGACTCAATGGAATATATCTCACCTATCATTGCGTCAATATTAGATCCTGATATATAAGTTAAGTCAGACTCAATGGAATATATCTCACCTGTCACTGTGTCAATACCAGACCCAGATAGATATACAAGTTAAGTCAGACTCGGTGGACTATATCTCACCTGTCATTGTGTCAATATTAGATCCTGATAGATGTATGAGTTGAGTCAGACTGAATGGAATATATCTCACCTTCCGTGTCAATATTAGATCCTGATAGATGCAGAAAACAGTAAAGAAAATCAGATATACACGAGTGTTTAGATATCATGAATAAATTACATTTGTTTCTAGATGTGAATGTAAAATTGGGTTGACAGCTAGGCTAGTGTGTAAAATGTGAGCATGACATCTCATATATGTCTAAATACAACACTAATTTTGACCGTGCCATATTCTGAGGTATTGCAGTTATGAACCACTACAACACAGAAGTGATGCTTTGATGTGAAATACCTGTGACATGCCCAGTTGTATTATGGGAGAGTGTGATGGTAGACTTGACTGTCCATACCCACTCAGTCACGGGCATTTTAACAGCAAAAACGTGTGAGTGTGTGTGAGTGTTTGGGATTATATGATGACATATTATGATCACAGCTCAGAAGCAAATATATATATATGTAAAATCCTCAGCAAATCTGAGTTTCTAACAAAGTTTATGTGATCATAACATTGAAATAACACGTATTTATACAGTAAAAACTAGTAATAACAGATACCTAGTAATAACAAACACCCAGTGATAACAGACACCTAGTACCAGGGTAATAACAAATACCCAGTAATAACAGACATCTAGTAATAAAGACACCCAATAGTAACATACACCTAGTAATAACAAAAACCTAGAAATAAATTATACTTAACCATAACAGAACCTAGTAATAACAGGCACCTACTAATAACAGACACCTAGCCATAACTCACACCTCATAATAAGAGACACCTTGCCATAACAGACATCTGCACTGGTGTATGATATTATTAGGTGTCTACTATTACCAGGTGTCTGTTTAACTAGGTGTCTCTTTACTCAGGTGTATATTATTACCAGGTGTATGTTTAGTCAGGTGTCTGTGTGCCAGGTATATGGTATTGTCTACTGTATGTTTTCACCAGGAGTATGTTATTGCTGTACACTAAGTAATGACACACCTCTCAATAATATACAACTGACTAATATCATTCCCAGGTGTCTGTTATTTCAAGATGTCTGTTATTACCAGGTGTTTATTATTACCAAGTGTTTGTTATAATCAGGATCCATATGCATGTAGATGGATAGTTACACGCGGATAGCCGCTATTCACCTTTAACTTTTGTTCCCATTTCGTATGCACAAGTCATAAATACGATCGTGGATAGCTATCCGGTTGTGTTTAGCCGTATAATGAAGTTTTGGCAATGTCAAGGACGTGAGTAAAACGTGCAAACGCCAATGAACGTTAACAGTGCAAGTGATTTATTGTTGAAAACAGCATATTTTACCCAAATATGGCCTTAACTGGTCAACGATGGATAACGTTTTTAAAGCTACCCGTGGTAACATTAAAACACGTTTTAGAACACAGTGTACATCGCACCGAGCAACGATGTTTGGAATGGCGCCTAAATGTTATAATTTTATTTGATAACATTAAATTTTATGTCAATTATGATCTGCACCCTGGACATACAGTGGACATGTATTCGTGATACCAAGGTTTATTTGGTGTTGTTTTTGTCTGGCAGCTTTTACCTGTTTACCGACAACATTGTAGTAGTTGTGAATTGTTCTGGTGACTCCAGTGACACCAGTAACACACCTATGGCTACGTTGAAATTATTGTATTCAATTATATCCTTTACTCTTGTCGTTAACAAATTCATGCTCATTCTCTACCGAAGCTTGACAGTTGTATTTGTGTTCCTTCAATAAAAAGGTTATTGTTACTGGATCTGAACAATTTGAATATGCGCTGGATTATGCTGCGAAAACCTTGAATCTAACATAACTATGTTTAGATTTATATATGGCACAGGTTGTCTTTTAAAACTATGTGATACTAGTAGAGGAGTAACCACGCAATGCCCAAGCCCCAGGGAGTATTGTTGCAGACTGCGCAATTGCTAAAACTTTGCCTTAATTTGCCTGTCTACTTGGCACTGATTAGGTAGTCCAATATGTATGTTAGACTGGTAAATACCAATCAGTTGTCTTTAAAACTGCCTCTGTCATAATATAGCACTGTTATGAGCACTTGTAGCAGCGGTGTCAACAACCAAAAGCTCAATCTCGAGTCTTTGTGTGGCATCTATAATATTTGTGCCTATGATGTCTTGTCATCTACAGCGAAACTTTATAACTAGTTGTTCGTCTTCAAACGTGTTACAACGATGGCTTCGATCCCGATTTCTTCGCAGAATTCACCTTTGCCGGTAGCGTTGTAGAACGAGAGCCATCATTTTTATCCGGCGGATAGGCCACATGGTTGGGGTCAATTATAATTTGTAATTGTGTAATTAATTACAATTATGGTGTAATTGTAATATTTGAAAGTATCGTAATTGTAACTGATTTTGTGTGTGTGTGTGTGTGTGTGTGTGTGTGTGTGTGTGTGTGTGTGTGTGTGTGTGTGTGTGTGTGTGTGTGTGTGTGTGTGTGTGTGTGTGTGTGTGTGTGTGTGTGTCGTAATTGGCCACTGTAATTGCCTTAATTGTTCAATTACAATTCAATTACTTTCCCATCGTTTCTCCAATTGTAGGTGAAACTCCCAGAACTGTGTTTTTTGTTATTATGAAAACCAAGGCTGTTTCCACCTTCCCTCTCATACTCCCCATTTTTGGGGGTGTTATAGTCAAAGTGACTCTTTCTGGTGAACATGGGCAGATAACAGGTGTCTGCCTGTCCTGGCACAGTCATGCTGTATAAAGCATTTAGCAGTGTCTTTCCAAACAATCAGTCACCCATGGACAGGCACAGTGCCAACTAGTCTTTATTTGCATTATTGACTTGGCACATTGGAAGCACTGATAGAGAGATGAAAACATGTCTTCTCTTCCATTGGGGATGGCATATAGAGCTGACCCATTGAAGCACTAGCTCTAGCAGACTTCAGCAGTTGACTAGTGTCAAGTAGGAGGCCAAGAACCAATAATAGGCCTGTGGTCCAGTGCTACACAGGCTAGCTGTACTAATTGTAATTTAGTTAAATAAAGCTGTGCACTAACACTATCCTTTCACTGTGGAGTTATTTTCTAGTAAGCTTGAGGGCAGCAAGGTGCCGAGAAGCCAATCATGTGGTAATGATATAAATGTGGGATGATCTGAGATATATCATTAGTTCTGTTTATATTATTTTAAGCGAAACAAAAATCCATTGTAATTGACAATTATAATTGTAATTGAATATATTTTGGGACGGTAATTGTAATTGTATTTGAAATGAACAATAATTGTAATTGTAACTGTAATTGAAAATTATCCAGTCATGTAATTGTAATTGATCAATGTAATTGAACCCAACCCTGATAGGCCACTACACAAAAAAATGTGTGCATAACTTATCCATGTTTACATCACCGGATAGTGCGTCATGCATACCAATTTATTACGTTTATCCTTCGGATAGTTGCTAAACGCGGATAAAGGAGTTATCCGCACTTCATGCATATGGGCCCTGGTAATAACAACCACCCGACTTTAACAAAACTTATGGCTATAACATAAACCTAATAATAAACACTTGGCAATAACATGCGCCTGGCTATGACAGACACCTCATGTTATATTTTTGCAGCTGATATTTAGCAATAAAACATACTTGACAATAACTGATGCTAGCAATAACTGATGCCTGTTAATAACAGAAACTTGGACATTACCACTGCCTGTTAATAACATAACATATACCTAGCAATAACTGATGCCTGACAATAACAAAACCTGGCAATAATTGATGCCTATTAATAACAGGCAACTGTCAATAACCAATGCATAACAACAGAACCTAGAAATAACTGATCCTGACAATAACTGACACTTGGCAATAACAGATCACTGACAATACCTGACACCTGGCTGATATTCAGAAATAACTTACTATAATTGCTTAGTTTTCGAGTTGCAGTAACATTTATCTACCAGTACATGTACAGTGCCACATCCATTGGTCTGCCATTTTAACATCCCACAATGCCAACAGTGCTTGCTATACACAGGATTCATTGCAGTTAGTCAATAAACCAGCACAGTTGAACTTCACTTTAAGGTCACCTTCATAATACAGTCAAATAATAATTATTGTAACGCAAATTATTAAATTACATATTATAGAAAAATATATGCAATTATTCCTGCTAATACAACCAGGTGAGTATTCAGCTCACATTAGCCCAATCCATGGGTGACCTTAATTGTATAATAGTGAGGTTCTACTGTACGTGGTTTATAACAGTTTGGACATTGTTCAAACATTATTAATTGACAACAAAATGGTAATACAATGAACAGAATCCAAACATTGTTAATTGTGATAAAGGTGACTCAATGAGCATAATGCAAACATTGTTCATTGACAACAATTGATATCATGAACAGAGTTCGAACATTGTCCATTGACAACAACAGTGATACAATTAACATAGTCCAAACATTGTTCATTGATAAAAAATAATACAATGAACATGGTTCAAAACACTGTTCAATGATAAAAAGTGATACAATGAACAGTGTTCAAACATTGTTCACTGGTAAAAAGGTGATACAGTCAAACATTGTTCATTGTAAAAACATGATAGTGTGAACATAGTTAAAACAATTTCATTGATAAAAAGTGATACAATGAACATTGGTTCACTGATAATAAAGAGATACAATGAACACAGTCCAAACATTGTTCATTGGCCATAACAATAATTTAACAAACACTACAAACCTTGTTCACTAACAACAACAGTGATACAATTAACATATTCCCAAAAAATTTAATTGATGAAAACGGTGATACAATTAACATATACTAAACATTGTTCGTTGACAAAACAGTGATACAATTAACATATTCTAAACACTAGTTCATTAAAAACAACAGTGATACAATTAACATATAGTAGACAATCTTCATCAACGACAACAACAGTGATGCATTTAACACACACAAAACACTGTTCATTGAAAACAACAGTGATATAATGAACATAGTCAAACCAGAGTTCATTGAAACAACAATGATACAATTAACATATTTCAAATCTTGTTCATTGACAACAACAGTATTACAATGAATATAGTACAATCATTGTTTATTGACAACAACTGTAATTGGATGGCAATAACCCAACATTGTTTACTGACAACAACACTACAATATATGTTCCCACAAATGATTTTCACTGACAATAAGAATGGTATTATGAATATAGCCAAAATAGTGTTCAATGACAATAAATCTGGAATTGCAGTATATATGTTTCAAATAGTACATTATTATTCTAAAAAATATCAAACAATTTCAATCAGATTTCATTGATAATGTTTTATAAAAATAATATAAGTCATACCTGTTAAATTAGTTTTCAAGCTGCAGTTAACTGAAGTTGACTATACTAGCATTAAGTCATGACTCTTCATCGTCTCATATTTCAGACTGCATATACAACAGCTGATTGTTACACATAAACAGAAAGTGGGTTAAAGTTGGGCTGCAAGCAAACTATTAGAATACTACTGGAAATGTTCTTCATGAAAATACAGATGTATTCTCAATTATGACGAATATGAAAACTCAAATCCCAACTTTAATCAATATTTTATATAGCCAAATCACACACACCCTAGATCAAGTATAGATGACAACACAAATTGCTATATGACACCTTCCAAACATACAGTTTCACAAAATCCCTCCTGTATTCATTTTAAGTGTTATCATGGCAGCATGGCACCGGCGGACCAACTGCCTTTATCGCCACACAAAATAGAAGCTAAAACAATTGGTTGTGTATTTTAAACTGCAATATGCACCAAGAAGTATCTAGACAATATTTATTAAAAAAATACTCCTGGAATGCAGTACTAATAATACAGCAACTATTTCTATTTAAAACAGAAAAAATTGAACTGCACCACAGATAAAAAAAATGGGCTAGTAATGTAGGAGCATAGGGTGGTAGATTGACTAAAAAATCACAACTATGGTATTGCACAGGGCCGCCAGTAACGGTGCAAGCGACAATGTTGTTGGTATTTTTTGCTAATTACAAAATTGTCTTTAGCCCCACATAGATGGGAGGAAACCCTGACAGTTTCACCTAAAGTGTTCGTCATAATTGTATAATGTTACATCTAGTCAGGTGTTGAAGTTACAGGTCGCACGGATCGAGTTTCACTGTGTTTACAATGTATTAGGCATTATCGCCCTGCTTTGTTTATGATTGGTCATAAAATAGGTTTGCATTGAGCGGTACTGTATGTATAGTTGTGCTGTATGAGATTCGATTGTATGCATACAGTAAGTTATATTACTGAGTTGAGCTACACATCGTCTATACCCAACATATTATTATGGATACACGAGCTGAATGTTGGATATGGGAATGTTTCTATACTTACTAGCGGAACCGTAATTCAACGCTAGCAGTTTTATTTTTAGAATTGTGTTTTGACATGGTAACAGCACTAGGTATGATCGCTAGAGGGCGCTACTTTAGAGTATTGGATGCGCCACTATCACAAGGTCTTAGACTTAGGTTGTTCGAGTTGTTGTTCATTATAATCACTAGAGGACATTATGTTTATATTCACGGTTTGGGGTATTAATAATGTTAATTATGCTTGCAGGGTACGGATCACCATTGCTTCTTATTTTTGACTACAATTAAGCGTGCCGTTAACTGAGGCTGTCTGTACCCTCAGTAGCAGTTGAGTTGGCCACAGTCGGACATAGGTTTGGTCTTTGGAGTGAATAAATCTATTTTGTTGAACGTTCTAATTTAGTCATTCCTCGATATCCTGACAGTAACTCACATGCAAAGGCATTAGATGATGCCTCACAAGGTCTTAAATAGTATTTAAGATGAACCGAGCTTAAAATAGCATTTCAGTTGCACAGGCCTTAAATAGCATTTCAGATGCACAATTAAGGCCTTAAACAACATTTCAGATGCACATGGCCTTAAATAGCATTTCAGATGCATAGAGCCTTAAATATAATTTCAAATGCACCTGAAAAGATAGTTTTTTAGGTGCACCAGGCCATAATCTGCATTCCAGATGCACAAGCCTTAAATAGCCTTTCCGATGCATCAGGCCCTCGATAGTATTTATTGATGCACAGGGTCCTAAGTAGGATTTCAGATGTTCAGAGCCTTAGATAGCACTTGAGATACACAAAGTGTTTGATATAGATACAGAAGGGAGTCAGAAAGTGCTTCAGATGCACAGAGACCATGGCTGGTACTTCAGATGCAAAGGGACCATGGCTAGTGCTTCAGATACACAGGGACCATGACTAATACTTCAGATGCACATGGACCATACCATGGCTAGTGCTTCAGATACACAGGGACCATGATTAGTGCTTCATATGCAGAGGGACCATGGCCAGTGCTTCAAATGCACAGGGACCATGACTACCGGGTAGTGCTTCAGATACACAGGGACCATGACTAGTGCTTCATATGCACAGGGACCATGGCCAATGCTTCAAATGCACAGGGACCATGACTACTGGGTGGTGCTTCAGATGCACAGGGACCATGGCTAGTGCTTCAGATGCACAGGGACCATGGCTAGTGCTTCAGATGCACAAGTACCATGGCTAGTGCTTCAGATGCACAAGGACCATGGCTAATGCTTCAGATGCACAGGGACCATGGCTAGTGCTTCAGATGCACAGATGCATAAAGCTCGTAACTAGTGCATGCATCAAATGACAATGGTTCTCTAGGTTCTGTTTGAGGGAGATGGACAACGTAATGACAATGGTTCTCCAGGTTCTGTTTGAGGGAGATGGTCAACGTAATGACAATGGTTCTCCGGGTTCTGTTTGAGGGAGATGGACAACGTAATGACAATGGTTCTCCTGGTTCTGTTTGAGGGAGATGGTCAACGTAATGACAATGGTTCTCCAGGTTCTGTTTGAGGGAGATGGACAACGTAATGACAATGGTTCTCCGGGTTCTGTTTGAGGGAGATGGACAACGTAATGACAATGGTTCTCCAGGTTCTGTTTGAGGGAGATGGTCAACGTAATGACAATGGTTCTCCGGGTTCTGTTTGAGGGAGATGGACAACGTAATGACAATGGTTCTCCAGGTTCTGTTTGAGGGAGATGGTCAACGTAATGACAATGGTTCTCCGGGTTCTGTTTGAGGCAGATGGACAACGTAATGACAATGGTTCTCCAGGTTCTGTTTGAGGGAGATGGACAACGTAATGACAATGGTTCTCCGGGTTCTGTTTGAGGGAGATGGACAACGTAATGACAATGGTTCTCCAGGTTCTGTTTGAGGGAGATGGTCAACGTAATGACAATGGTTTTCCAGGTTCTGTTTGAGGGAGATGGTCAACGTAATGACAATGGTTCTCCAGGTTCTGTTTGAGGGAGATGGTCAACGTAATGCTTAGCATTGTTGAAATTGTTGTATGATGAAAAGCTGCTTGTGTAACCAAACAAAACCAAGAATCTGGTCCAACAAGTTAGCTAAATTTAAACTGAACACTTTGAATACTATATATTAAATTAAACATGTTACTAACTAATCCGATTGTGAAATCTCATTAATTACATTTCATTAATATTGTTTGAAGACATTTCAGGTTGCATACTGACTTTGATATATTTTCATTAACAAGATTTTTTGGTAAACTGCATGTTATTGGAATAGCAAACCACAGACACAACTATATCACTTGATCTGTCTTACCTTCATCTTCAAAGTACACATTTTCACCTGTGTATCAGAATTGGAATCAGAAACACATACATGCATAATACCGTCAAATAAACACCTGATGGTTGTACATCTTCACACACACACACACACACCACACCACACCACACCACACCACACCACACCACACACACCACACCACACACGCACTCACATGCACTCACACACCACACTCCACATGACACAACACACACATTCACACACACACACACACACACACACACACACACACACACACACACACACACACACACACACACACACACACACACACACACACACACACACACACACACACACACACACACACACACACACACACACACACACACACACACCATTCATACCACACACGCACCACACCACACACACCACACACACACACCACACACACAAACCATACACACCACACACACACACACCACTCATACCACACACATACACACACACCACTCATACCACACACACACCCACACACACCACACCACACCACACAATACACCACACCACACCACTCACACCACACACACACACACACACACCACTCACACACACACACCACTCATACCACACACACCCCCCCCCCCCACACACACCACACACACACACACCACTCATACCACACACACACCCCCACACACACACCACACACACACCACACACATACCACACACACACCACACACACACACACACACATACACCACACACACACCACACACACACACCACAACACACACATGCACACACCACACACTACACACACACCACACACACCACACACACCACACACATACCACACCACACACCACACACACACACACACACACCATGCACCACACCACACACACCACACACACCACACACACCACACCACACACACACACACACACACAGGTGACACACTTGATGGTCTTCTTCACTTCTTGGTTCACCTTCGTGGGCTTTGTCATGACTTGTTGAAAGATGGTATAAACATAATGTCATTACATATAACATGAGTTAATGATTCCATTCATTAGATCGTGCTATGTTTAATTCTAAAAATTCCTACTGTAAATGCATACCTGCCTATAGTTCGATAATACTGATATACAGCATTTTAAATATACCAGTAACTGAAATAAAAATGGATTTTCATATGACATGCATCTTAATGCATTTAAGTAGCAATCATATGAAGCTGCCACCAGTGTAACAGCAGGAATGATGAAACGTTGAGTGAAGAGCAAGCTTCAGTAGGTGCAGGGAAATTCACTGCTCTACTCCTTGAAACACAGCACCCTTCAGTGTACATTGGGAGTAGAGACTGTTTGTTTAACATATACTAAAAATATTGGATGTAGCAACTTTGTCATTGTTATGTTTTTACCTTGCTTATTCTTAGAGTATTCTTCCATCGGTTGACAACTTTAAAATTGCATATTGATTTGAGACTGCTTTGGTTGTAATGCACATCTGAGCTCCAGTTTCTGAGGATTTCAGGATCTTAGAAATCTCTGTTGGCCATCACAGCTTTGTTATTTTCAAAAGAAAATGAAAGTATTATATAAAAGAGCCCGTTGAATAAGAAAGACCTAGCAGTAGACAATAACATTTATGAAGCTCAATCCAAAGTGCAATGATGACCCCATGAAATGGTCCAGGTGTTATCAATCTCAGCATGTGTTCACACTGCATGGGGCAGTTGTGACTCCTACTCAACATAATAATGTTTTAATTTATGCCGTGCAGTTACTCCATGCTTAACAGTACGAAGGTAGCTGATCATTGTGGTTTTAGTGTGTAGCTCAATAGGATACAAGTATATTGTAAATGAGATAATTGAAAATTTGAAGACTGCAGATAAGAGGTGTCTGAGAAATGAGAATGACAAGACATATAAGAGAGCAGGGAGTTGTGACCAACAGAGAAGACAATGCACAGGTTAAGGCCAGTTGCTTTATGGTACAGTCAATAACTAAATAACATTACCATGAAGCTGTTCATAGTTTTTAAAACAAAAGTTCATTAATTGTTCATTATGAAACACTCGTTTTCTGCTATTGTTCTAAGCTATGTAAACTGTCTACAAGTTAGTTGGGAATATTTTAATGTAATTTGCAACTGTAGAAAATGTGCAAAGCATTGTGAAAACTGCTCAACATATTAACGATCATATCAATGTTCGTTAAAATGTCAAGTATGAATACTTCAAAAAATTATCTTCTGCATCTGTGTGTATGTAGCGCCATCTGGAGGATGGACATTTTTATTGGTGTATACTAATTTTGTAACACAACAATTGTTTTGTTAACGTATTTGATAAGCCTAAACTAATATTCAACCAATTATGTGTAGCACACGATGGAGTTAGTGAGAAGATGAATGCTGACCACTGACCTGTCCACCTATCATCCAGCACTATCCAGCCTTTGGTGCCAATGCGGGTGGCCTTCACGTGATGCCACATATAGTTGTCATACGGCATTCCCTCATCATCTGTTGTCGTCACAATAGTGGAGCATCCTAAACGGCAACATAACCAAACATCTTCACTGGTTAACCCAATAGTGGAGCATCCTACATGGCAGACAATGGGTATTCTTACTCTGTAGTTAGACAAAGGGTATTCTTATTCTGTGGTTAGACAAAGGGTATTCTTATTATGTGGTTAGACAAACAGTATTCTTATTCTGTGGTTAGACTAAGGGTATTCTTATTCTGTGGTGGTAGACAAAGGGTATTCTTATTCTGTGGTGGTAGACAAAGGGTATTCTTATTCTGTGGTGGTAGACAAAGGGTATTCTTATTCTGTGGTGGTAGACAAAGGGTATTCTTATTCTGTGGTTAGACAAAGGGTATCATTACTCTGTGGTTAGACAAAGGGTATCATTACTCTGTGGTTAAACTAAGGGTATTCTTATTCCGTGGCTAGACAAAGGGTATTCTTACTCTTTCGTTAGACAAAGGGTATTCTTATTCTGGGGTCAGATAAAGGGTATTCTTCTTCTGTGATTAAACAAAGGGTATCATTACTCTGTGGTTAGACTAAGGGTATTCTTATTCTGTTGTTAGACAAAGGGTATCCTTACTCTGTGGTTAGTCTAAGGGTATTCTTATTCTGTGGTTAGACAAAGGGTATTCTTATTCTCTGGTTAGACTAAGGGTATTCTTACTCTGTGGTTAGACAAAGGGTATTCTTATTATGTTGTTAGACAAAGGATATTCTTATTCTGTGGTTAGACTAATGGTATTCTTATTCTGTGGTTAGACAAAGGCTATTCTTACTCTGTGGTTAGACAAAGGGTATCCTTATTCTGTGGTAGACAAAGGGTATCTGTACTTTGTGGTTAGACTACGGGTATTTTTACTTGTGGTTAATCAAATGGTATTCTTACTCTGTGGTTAAACAAAAGGTATTCTTATTCTGTGGTTAGAGAAAAGGTATTCTTATTACGTGGTTAGACTAAGGGTATTCTTACTGTGTCAATATGTGACTTGTGCAAAAGACTGTAGCTGTATGAGCGCACAAGTCGCTGCCTCTGTGTAAGAACGCCAACCGTTGTATGTAATGTTCTGAATAAACAATTCTTTGATTTGATTTAATTCCAGTTCAAGTACATACTATATATAGTACAGACATATGCACTTAAATTGAAAGTGTTTCCACTTATTTCCAGTGTGGTCTATTTTACAGATGTAGTGCGGCAAGAGGTCAACTTATACAATATACATATACACAGGATCTGGAATTAAAAACTAGAACCAACATTTATAACATTGTTTTAAAAATACTGAAATGATAATACTGTTTCAGAATATGATTAAACAATTTTACACCTTTTCAATATACTGTAAACAATTCTTCATAAGGAATTATGAAACTGAATGTTTTATCCCAAACTGTTATATTTGTACTAACTGAAAATAAGATAAACCTTTCAACTTAAACGGTTTGTAAACTTTGTGTGTTGTTTAGTTATGACTATACAGAATGAATCACCATTACAGTGTTTTGTAACATAAGACAATTGTATTTTATACTGTTAGTATTTTTAAAAGATTTTTAAACTTAAGTATTTGTTTTCTTTTAATTAATATTAGTAGGGCTATCATACTGTTAATTAGTATTAACTGGTGCTTTTTGGCTGTTTAGATGTTTTTTAAATACATAGTTTATAATGTTTAACTATACAATAAATGTCAGTTTTATTTTAACATTAGTGTAATTTACATATTATTATTTTGCTTGTTTTATGTTAGTTAGTTAGTAGTTAGTTAATGTTAGTGAGTTAGTTAGTTAGTGTTAAACACTGTTAATCAATGCTTAGTACTTATAAAATCATATTTAATATAATAATTATTGATATATTATAACTTTGTATTAAAATTATACATTTAACAGGGTGGCTCTTATGTTAACGGCATGCATAATGCCTTAATGAGAGTCTCCTTGACCATACATTTCTTTACATTTATTTGCTGTATGTAATATGAGTTTTATGGTCGAATAAATGATTCTGATAGTTATATAAAAAGTTTCTTTGCCCTTCAGCAAGAGCCCGGTTCTTTAGTTTCACATTTAAAAAAAATCATATTTACTTAGACATTTGACAAAAATAGCCAGCTCACTCCAGATCTTGACACCATTGTAGCAAAGATTGCTCTTGGCTACATCATGTACCATAGGCAAGACAAAGTTATGTTCAGAATTAATGGTACAGTGACTGCGTTGAGTGCTTAATCGTGTGAAATTGTTACACATATATTCAGAATCAGTACCATTATATACATTATACTGAGGTACATATGATTTAGCATTAATTCATTGACACAATCAGAAGAACTTAAAATAAAGTTCATATTGTCCAGTATATGTTCGGGGACCGATATTTAGAACAAAACGTACCATTTTGTTTTGGGCTATTTGTAGCTTTTGTTGAGTTTCTTACTTATGCCCAAATACCAGGCTGATGCTGCATAATCAAAATGGCATTGTGTCAAAGCAGATGTAAGTAGTTTACATGATTTTTCATTTAGTACGTTGCTACGCCTATACATAAATGTCAGCCTTGATGTACACTTATTTAGTATAGAGTTCACAATAGATTCACCAGAAAGTGTCTGGTCCAACTTCACACCTAGGTACTTGACGGAGCCCGGTTTAATATCATGACCTTGACATTGTATAACAAAGTTCTTGGTGAGATGTTTTTGCGTTTCGGTGAAAGGACAATTGCTTCTGTTTTGCCCATGTGCATTGATAATCGATTGTTAGTCAACCATTGGAAGCAGTTTGAAACTTCATTACTTGGCTTAGAAACCATCTTTTCAATGTAAATCACTAACCAGAAGTATCGTGTCATCCACATACATAATTAATTTACATGGTTTGGTGGGGGTCGGTCACACTGTATAGTTGGGGTGACCTGGTGGCGGAGTGACCCCCACACATGTGGTGAATAGTGTATATATTGGTGGAGTGACCCACACACATATGATGAATTGTATGTAGTAGACAGTAGTGCTTAGCAGTCAGGGGCCGGCATGCTTGCTGTCGTTGTCACAATGGATGTGTATGTAACAATTTATAACAATATACAGTCAATAAAATTGCATGTCATTAATTTGGCCTAATTCAATCAATAACTGACTTGCGTTGTTCCTTCTGCATAAATGAATGTATGTAAACAACGGGGACATACTGCGTTTTATGTGGAAGTAACAACACATGCAGCCTAGCTATTGGCTCATAACATGTTTGTTTACGAGGCTATGCGACTCGCGCATGCGCGTTAGACACCAGTATTTAAGCAATAGCAGCAGCGGGATCGACCTCATTCATTTAAAATTATTGGGGAGTATTTACAGCGTTTATTCAGCTTATTTGGATTTCGATTTATGTAGTTAGAATGTAGTTGTGCTGTATGCTAGATGAGTGTGTTCGTGTAATATTATTGATCAAGTTTAGAATTCCCACCCTCCCTCCCCTTTAACATTGGGTGACTTTTAGCAGGGCGGAGTGACCCCCACACATGTGGTGAATAGTGTATATATTGGTGGAGTGACCCACACACATATGATGAATTGTATGTAGTAGAAAGTAGTGCTTAGCAGTCAGGGGCCGGCATGCTTGCTGTCGTTGTCACAATGGATGTGTATGTAACAATTTATAACAATATACAGTCAATAAAATTGCATGTCATTAATTTGGCCTAATTCAATCAATAACTGACTTGCGTTGTTCCTTCTGCATAAATAATTAATTTACATGAAACACATGACGAGATGTCATTACTATATATCAGTTAGCACGATGGTCCGAGGATGCTCCCTTGTGGTATGCCACACTTAAAGGGGCACTGTACAGATTGCGCTATTCCACGGCAGAAGTATTTTGTCGGTGGGCGCTTGGCGTCTGCAGCTATTTTTAGAACAGTCTGGTGTAGGCGATGTGTTTGCCGTCATTAGTTCTCGGGAACACAAGATAAGTGTGCGCTGCATCTAGTGATTGTGCTGTTGATAAAGATTTATTTATTTAGTGTTGTTAGTTTGCAACAGCTAGTATATGTCAGGTTCTTGCATATTACGACCCACACAGTGAATTAGTCACATAATGTGACACAAGTGAAACAGGACTGGGAGATGCACTCCTTCAGAACGGGAAACCCATTGGGTACCCAAGTTGTGTGCTCACCAGCACGGAAATTCTACATGCTCAAATAAAAAAAATGTCTGGCCATTGAGTTCGCGTTGGAACGTTTCCATCAGTATATCTTTGGGAGAAGAACAATCGTTCACAGTGATCATTGGAAATGATTGTCAGGAAACCGCTGCACAAAAGCCCCAAGTAGATTGCAAGGAATGCTCCTTCGTATGTTGCAGTACGACACTGATGTCTTATATCACAAAGGGAAAGATATGTATATTGCAGATACACTCTCAAGGTCATACTTGCCGCATAATGGAGGTACTGACAACTTTGGTGCCGTGAATGCAGTGAAGCATCTACCGATCAGCACAGAACGCATGCAAATGCTCAAGACTTGCAGGTTGGCGAGAGAGAAATGAAGTGCTAAGCAATGTCCATGCATACTGCACCATGAGATATGAACTCGCTGTTAGCGATGGACTGATATTCCGTGGTGAACGAGTTGTTGTTCCTGAGGGAATGCAGAAACTCATGAAAGCATGTCTCCACAGATCACACCTAGGCGTGGAGAGTGTTCTATGAAGAGCATGACAGTTTCTGTCCTGGCCGAACATGGCGGCAGACATCAGACAAGTCGTTGAGAACTGCGATGCGTGCAGATCATATGAGAGGTCGCAACAGAAAGAAATCCTCATGGCGCACGAAACACCAACACTACAATGGGAGAAAGTTGGTGTAGAACTATTCAGCTGGGAAGGACGAGACTATCAAGTAATAGTGAACTATACAAGCAACTTCTGGGAAGTCGACACAATGACCTCAATGACCACAACAAGTGTGATTAAGCAGCCGAAATCACACTTCCCTAGAAATGACATACAGTCAGTTGTTGTGTGCGATAATGGACCTCAGTATGTTTCAGAAGAATTCCAGACATTCGCTACGAAATGGGATTTTAACCATCAAACAAGAGCACCAGGGCACCAAAATGCCAATGGGAAGGCAGAAGTGGCTGTCAAAGCTGCAAAGTTGATGTTCAACAAATGCAAGAAATCACACACAGACCCCTACCTTGCTCTGTTTTAGATCAGAAACACACCAAGACAAGGACTGGAAAGCTGCCCGGCATAACGTTTACTCAACAACCCCTGTTTTCATGCTATAAACTGCTTCCTTCTGGCCACTGCTTTCTACTCCCTCACTGTAAACTGAATCGCACTCGAAATTCATTTGTTCCCTCATCAATTAGACTAACGAATGAGTAACTGTCCTTCATTCCCTCCATCTCTGCCAGTCTTCCCTGCCAGTCTGACACTGAGTAAGCTTGACTTGATTGGTGAGATGATTGAACTTTTCTAACTTATTTAACATATTTAACTTATTTGAACCTATTTAACATATATAACTTTTATTACTCTTTTTACATTTTTATATTGCATGTACATTTGTTATATTTGTTTTAATATGCTGCTACACTCCAAATGAATCTCCTCCCAAGGGACAATAAAGTATTGTCATCGTGATTAATTGATTGATTGATTGATTGATACTTACTCTGTGGTCAGACAAAGGGTACCCTTACTCTAGAGTCAGACAAAGTGTGTTCTTACTCTGTGGTCAGACAAAGGGTACCCTTACTCTAGAGTCAGACAAAGTGTGTTCTTACTCTGTGGTCAGACAAAGGGTACCCTTACTCTAGTCAGACAAAGTGTGTTCTTACTCTGTGGTCAGACAAAGGGTACCCTTACTCTAGAGTCAGACAAAGGGTGTTCTTACTCTGTGGTCAGACAAAGGGTACCCTTACTCTAGAGTCAGACAAAGGGTATCCTTACTCTAGCATCAGACAAAGGGTAATCTTTCTCTGGAGTCAGAAAAAGGGTATCCTTACTCTGTGGTTAGATTCAGGGTATTTTTACTCCGAGGTAAAACAAAGGGTATCCTTACTCTATAGTGACATTTTACATTCTTGGTGATTTTAATCTACATTTCTTCAACTATAACTACGTTTGATGATATTCTGGCATCATTTGATTTGAAACAACATGTTACCTTTTCGACACATATACATGGCCATTGGCTTGACCTCTTGATAACCCGTTCAACTTGTAATAATATCCAAGCACCTACTGTTTCAGATGGGTTATCAGACCACCATACTGTCATTGCCAATATTAATGGTTCTATAGCCCCTTTACAATCGAAACACAATGTGTCTTACAGAGCCATTCATAGGATTGACATTACAATACAATACAATAACTTTATTGTCTGTTGGGTTACAGAAAATGTCCTTTAGGCTTGTTCATATAAAATCTTACATATGTATGTATACAAGGTTAAGATAAGTACTAAGAGCGAGGTTATTACGTAATATTCATATCACATGCACAAAAGGATATAGTGATAGATCATATGCTCATAGATAAGTAAACCACAATAAATAAGTAAATAAGTAACAGGTAAACAAGTAAACCACAGGAGGAGATTGTCTATCATACAAATAGTACTGTAAACAATCAGGCTAATACATGGGGTCAGAGTAAATACATTGTAAAATAGTAAACATTATAAAATGGTAAGCATACTATCACAGATTGTAATTATTCAATTAAACACATATATATTGCAATAGATTATTTTGAAGTCATAGTCATGCCTAAAATTTGTAAGATTCATTTACACACACACACACACACACACAAAATAATAATAATAAAATAAATATTTTTTTAAATTTAAAAAATGGCGTTACCAGAGTGGCATTACAGCTTTAATGGCTGATATCCTTATATCTGACCTAATCACAGATCCAAAAAAACATCTATCTGACTTATATAAACAGTATTGTCAAGTACTCAATGCACTACTTGACAAACATGCACCTATAAAATCCAAATGGGTGTCAGAAAGGCCATCGACTCCATGGATGACTTCCGAAATTATACTATCTAAAAGGCGTCGTCGTTATTTAGAGTGTGTATGGCGCAAATCACGCTCGCCATTAGATAGATCGCGCTATTCTAAGCAATGTCACCTCTGTAACAGACAAATGGCTAAAGCTAAGTCAGATTATTTTACAGATATGGTCATAAATAAGTATGATAATCCGCGTCAGTTATGGAACTGCATCAAACTAACATTTGATCAAAGCTCAAATGGTATTTATGTGGGCGTTGCTGCAGCCTATATTTGAAATGTACGGTACACCGACCTAACCTTGGGACAAGCTCTTCCAGCCACAACAGCTGGGCCTCTTTTTCATTCGCGCGTTACTCAGAAAGGTAATCTTTTTTATGCTGTGACGGATATAAATATTTGTTTCGGTTATAACATTTACGAGGCGCGTTGACACGCTATAACATTTTCCCAGTAGGGTTCGTTAGTTCCTCGTGGGTTGTTCTAACCGTCATTTACCGTAATTAAGGAGGGATAAGCTGTGATGGAGTGCGTCAAAATCACTCTGGTCGGGCATTCCTTTGTCTCACGGCTTGCCCGATATTCATTGGAGCATCGCTCTCTGAATCTTGATTTGAATCCTGAGCGTTTACACGTTACCTTTGTTGCGCGAGGCGGGCTTAAAGTCAATCAATTGTATGCTTTGACGCCCGCTATATTACAAGCTAGTCGAGATGTAATTTTTCTTGACATCGGCACTAATGACATTAACGATGCCAGTCCCGTTGAGTTGGCGGACAGTGTTTTGGCGTATGCCACATACTTGATTGTGATGGCCGACGTGAGGAAAGTTGTCATTTCGCAAATGTTCTTCCGCAATGCATGCCAATCTAAATACTATATCTGCAATAATTTCAACGACAAGGTTGTCGTGTATAATAACTATTTGCGCGAAGCTTCCGAATCCATCGACCAAGTCGATTTTTGGTGTCACCACGGAATTTGGAAAAATTGGGCCGTTTATCTCCTAGATGGGGTTAATTTCAACCAGGAGGGTAACCGCAAGTCCTACAACAGCGTGCGGGGTGCAGTCATTGCTTCAGCAAATAAGCTGTGAATTGATTGGCGTTAAAGACTATGCAAACGGTTGTCCTCCTACTACTTTTACTCAATTGTAAATAACAAACTATTTCTTTAACTGTCATTCACAGGTTTTCATTAATCATAAAGTGACAATCTGCTCTACTATCTGATACGTTCAGTACTTAACATGCATTTATGTATATGCTGTCTCTTCTATGTCATTGGTATTGTTATTGCCATGAGCTGCTTAATATTAGCCCTCCCCCCGGTGGCCATTACTTTAGGTCCTTAAGATTAGCCCAACTGGTGGCATTTATTTAGGTCCTTAAGATTAGCCCAACTGGTGGCATTTGTTTAGGTCCTTAAGATTAGCCCAACTGGTGGTTTTTGTTTAGGTCCTTCAGATTAGCCCAATTGGTGGCTTCTGATAAGGTCCTTAAGATTAGCCCAATTGGTGGCCGTCTTTTTGATCCTTATGATCGGCTCAAATGGTAGCCCTTTCTTAGCCCAGCTGGTGGCCGTTGGGTCAGTTGCTGGTGACCGTTGGGTCAGCTATTAAATCTGTCCGACATTTTCACTGTATTTTTTTAGTTGCCTTCAGGGTGTTTTGTGCATTTACAACTGCTCACAGGGTGTTCCTATATTCCGGCGGTATGTAAGATTTTAGCTAGTGTTCAGTGCACAAAAACACTCTATTATAATTTTAATTGGACATATTAGTGGTACACATTTCCGCCTGTATGCATATATGCTGCCATTATGGTGAGCGCGTTAAGAAATTGCTGTGTACATAACACTGATCACGTATATATGTTAATGTGATTAGTTATACCGTAATGGCTGTTTGGCCAGTTTCTGCCGATCCGTCCGTCTGTAGTTACAGAATGCCTCCACGAAAGTGGAAAACGCCAAAACGCTACGAAGGGTGTGCAACCATTGGGCAGACGAGCGAGGGATGTGGGAACCAGCACTGTGGCTCCGGCTGTTGAGGACCCAATGCCTATCACCACCGCTGCACTGCAGGAGCAAATCAACCTGATGCAGCAACAGATGCAGGCCATCGGTGATGTCATCACAAATATGGCTTCCACAACACCGGCAGCGAGGCCGATAGCATCGGCTGCCGCCGGTTCAGCAGCGACGGCAGCAATGGAGGAGACAGCCACACTGTCTTCCCCAGTGCATACAGAGGGAGGTGAGGACCTGGAGTTCTACCAGTCTACCATGAACACTTTTGCTTCTGTACCGCTAGGCAGCTTGGTTGATGACCGTATCAAGTCAAAAATCTGGGGGAAACAATTTGTTGACTTAATCCTCCTCGCTGGTGAATCCACACCACAAACCTTGTTGGTTCTCGATCCTGTCACCCAAACATCAAATGTGCATGTCAAAGACAGCCTACCACAAAAATTACCAACATCGAGCAGTGGTCCAACGCATTTCTAGTATATATAGCTATTTATGTCCAACAACATCCCACTGAGATTCAGGACATCCTCAAATATATGCAATTTATTCGTTCCTTGGGGACCAGCTCACACCCTAGCGTGTTTCTGACGCATGACAAGGATTTTCGAAAAATACGAGCCATCAATTCCATGCCTTGGTATCATCTCCACCCGGAAATTTATCATCAGGTGACCCGTAAGGCCACCAGTGTCTCCAAACCAACCGTCTTTCCCATACGAAAGCAGCCAGATCCCCGTCGGCAGTCCTTTCCTGCCGGCTACTGTTTTGCCTTCTGTGCCACTGGGATTTGCAAATACCCAACATGTGCCTATAAGCACACATGCCCCACCTGCAATGGCCCACATGTCCCATCACAATGCCCAGCCAAACGCCGAACCCCTGCCTTCCCCAGACCTCCGGCTCCCAACACCGGTCTGCGCTGCCCAGCTCCGACGATTGCTAAACGAAAGTAGTTACGATGCCACAGCAACAGACAGACTTGTCAATGGATTTCTAGACGGTTTCCGTATTCCCTTTGAGGGGGACCTAAGTCACAGGTCAATACCATGTAATCACCCATCTCTTTTATTAAATCCTGCAGTGGCCAGTGATATGATTCATAAGGAAAAAGGATTGGGTCATATAGCGGGCCCCTTCACATCAGTACCTTTACACGATTATGTGGTATCACCACTGGGACTCATCCCTAAGAAAGAGCCCGGAAAATTTAGAATTATTCACGATCTGTCATTTCCAAAAGGAGATTCTGTAAATTCTGGTATACCAAAAGATTTCTGTTCAGTCTCTTATGAAGATTATGATTTTTTTGTGTCGTTGTTAACAACAGTAGGACAGGGCTGCTTTATTGCCAAAGCGGATATCGAATCTGCCTTTAGAATCGTGCCGATACATCCTTATGACCATCATCTACTGGGATTTACTTTTGATGGCCACTACTATTACGATAAATGTCTTCCTATGGGTTGTGCTATATCGTGCAAAATATTCGAGCAGTTTAGCTGTGCACTGCAATGGATTCTACAAACCTCATTCCACGTGACATACATGTCACACATATTGGATGACTTTATTTTCCTGTCGCCTTCGGAACATGTCAGTAATGTATACCTACAGCAGTTTTTTTCGTTGGCCCAATTGTTGTCTATTCCTGTGAATCAGAGGAAAACCGTGGTTCCGTCCACGTGTGTCATTGTTCATGGCATTGAAATAGACACTGTGCGGATGCAGGCTAGGCTGCCACAGGATAAACTGGATGCTGCAATTCAGTTAGTAAGGGCCTATCGTCGTCGTCGAAAGGTTACTTTAAGGGAAATCCAAAGTCTTATTGGCACGCTCTCCTTCGCATGTAAAGTAATAATCATGAGACGCCCGTTTCGGGCTTTGTTTTTGGAAAGTTACAATGGGACATCACTTCTGCTTAATGATTTATGGAATTCCTCCGAAAAGCTAGAGCTGTTCACTGATGCTTCAGGGTTTGGGTTTGCTGGCTTACTTGAAGGTCATTGGTTTCAAGGGGTGTGGCCACCTTCATGGGCGAATCACAATATTGCTATCAGAGTTATTTCCAAATGTTCTGGCATTACGCTTGTGGCCTCTGGTGCTAGCTGACAGACGACTTCTTGTATTGTGTGACAACGAAGCTGTTGTTCACGTAATAAACAGTCAGACAAGCAAAGACAAGGAACTCATGTCACTCATTCGTACCATGACTGTGTCACTCATGCAGAACAATGTAATTCTTAGGGCAAAACATGTTCCCGGGAAAAATAATGTAATTGCGGACGCACTGTCTCGGTTCCAGGACACGCCAGACCTGCGCAGGCAGTATGGCCTCGAGCCAGTACCGTCGGTCATCCCGCCGGATCTCCAGCCCTGGCCTCTGTAATCCAGCAACTGTTGAACGGTTCGTTGACAGACATCACCATTAAATCATACCAGAAGAGTATCGCAATGTTTCATGATTTCTGTCAATCGCATCTCCACATTACTCAATGGTTTCCATCAAACACATCAGCTGTGGTTTCTTTCATCGCATTTTCCTTTCAAAAAGGATATGCGCCTTCATCTATTGCCAGTACATTATCTGCTGTTTCATATGTCCATAAAATGCATCACCTTGTCGATCCAACTGCTACGTTTGTCGTTCGGAAACTTTTACAGGGGGCAGCCAAGCTGAAGCCATCTTGTGATCAGAGGGCACCAGTTACAAAACCCGTTCTACAACAATTGGTCAGTTCTACTCCACATATTTCACCTTGTTATTACAATAGCCTTTTGACTTCAGCAATGTATCTCTTGGCATTCCATGCTTTCTTAAGAATTGGGGAAATTGCTGCTGCAACACCAGCTCGATCTAGTAGTGTTTTGCAGATGAGCCAGCTGGCACTATCATCTTCTGAATGTACAGTCGTTTCTCACACTTACAAGCATTACCATGGCCCTCCAGTGTCTTTATCTATTCCAGCTCATCCGGATTCCATCTTTTGTCCAGTAAAGGCTGTCAGATTGTATTTGGCAGTGAGGGGAAGGTCACCAGGACCAGTATTTATTTTTCCAGGAGGTACTCCTGTTTCAAAATCTTTCTCCAATGACCAGCTGAAAAAATCCTTGACTTGGGCAGGTTTATCAACTATGTCTTATAAAGGTCATAGTTTCCGCATCGGTGCCGCCACTACAGCAGCAATGCAGGGGGTGTCGGATGAGGAAATCCAACGTATGGGATGCTGGAGATCCCAAGCCATTCGCAAATATATCCGGATCCCTATGTTGCATCTACAATGACCAACACGTAGAATGTCAGAAGACAGTAAATAAACACACTAGATATCCGAGTTCGTTATTTTTAGTGACCAGGAGGCTTTCTACTTAGGTGGGGCTTCCTAGGTTTTAGCTCTGATCAGTGGATTCTTAGGGTAATTAATGCTTGCCATGAAATACACCTAAACTGTAGTGGTACTTAGATATGCTTTCTACTTAGGTGGGGCTATCTAGGTTTCATGATGCGTGTTGAATTTTTGACAATAGTTTTACATGTGATAAGATGCACAGAGTTAATACTAGCCACAAGGGATGCTTATTACTTGGGCATTCGATGGAAACAAACATAATATTTATGTTGTATAAAACCTTTATGCTGATGCTTATCTGCTTGCAGTGTTCCGATTTAAGGTAGAGTTGTGCTTTCTACTTAGGTGGTACATCATATGTATATGCCCTGCAATAGTAATGTCGAGCCATCAATTACACGTGGGTATTGTGTTACTTGGATACGTTTTCTACTTAGATGGGGCTATATAAGTAACATTATTCGTGTTCTTATATTGGCAATCAGGGTTGTGTTAATACACAATATTTGTTGTTTCCACCACCAATGCTTTCTACTTAGGTGGGGCGGTACGTGGAAACAAATGTGTACTATTAGCGTTTATGATGATATTTATATCCAGTTTTAGGGGATATGTGAATCTTGTGGGGTGGGGGAGCCATCCTGAAATCGTTGATTACCGAATGGCCAGATGTGGTTGGTTCCCCCACCTTTGCTGTTCTCATTTAGATTATAATCATGTTGGCTAGGTAATGAATGATCATTTTAATTATGTAATCTGCATAATATATTCATGCATAGTGATTGTGGCTTTATATATAAAGCTCTTATACAAACTTATATCTGCCTTGTGTTATTCAGCAAACTAGCCACGATTCATATCCTTGTAACAAGCAGCGTCGGCACACATAAAACCAACATTTGATCAAAGCTCAAATGGTATTTATGTGGACGTTGCTGCAGCCTATATTTGAAATGTACGGTACACCGACCTAACCATGGGACAAGCTCTTCCAGCCACAACAGCTGGGCCTCTTTTTCATTCACGCGTTACTCAGAAAGGTAATCTTTTTTATGCTGTGACGGATATAAATATTTTTTTCGGTTATAACATTTACGAGGCGCGTTCACACGCTATAACATTTTCCCAGTAGGGTTCGTTAGTTCCTCGTGGGTTGTTCTAACCGTCATTTACCGTAATTAAGGATAACATATTTGTTTTCCCACCCTCCAGCCCCAACTACACCTGTATTATTTTTTATTTTTTTGGTTAGGTCGGTTTGCTAACAGGATTATAAATATGCATATTCGTCAACGATCATTAGGTTTTAACAAGATATTACACTGTATGTTAAATAAAGGGAAGTATGTTTATAATAACTAAACATACATCTGTTCTCATTTGCAGTGTCAGTTATCGATGTGAACGTGGGATTTTAGGGCGGAGGTGGTTACCTTGCGCTTTCCCCACTATTGATTATTTGCATAGATATTCATTCACAAGCCTTCAAATTGATATTACAGTCGCGCCTCGTTATAATGCGGTAGTGGGGGTCCACGAAATGAATCCGCGTTATAAACGAGGCGCGTTATAAACGTGGCGCGTTCCCATATCTGCTGTCAGGGGCGCTACGACGACGACCGACACCGCTGCTGCACGAAGAACGCCATCGAAGCCAACCAAAGTGTGCACGTCACGCAGTCTATACGCAGTTTATGAAGCTTATTAAACTGCCAGCCAATGTCAATGTGTATTCTGTTTAAATGTCGTACACTTTTGGACAATATTGAACTGAATAAAATTCATGAATTGTGTACCGTTTTTAAATAAACAATGGACCAACAAGCCACGGTCAACTGAACGATAATATGGTACCGCTGACGTAAGATCTAAAATAATGACCTGGCACTCAGCAGCCGAATACGCAAATGATTTGAGAAACGCTGTGAGTTTATTAAGGATTTAAAGCTATAAGTATGCTCACAATTGGCTTAACTTCGTCTTTCAATCAAAATACCAATTTAGAAAGCACATTTACCGTGCCGAACAATATTACGATTCACCAATTCATATGCGGTTGACGAATTAATATTTTGGCGCACCAGTACAGGCAGTAGCTTTGCGTTCATCGCAGCGAAAAGCTAATATTTGTTACGCAATGTTAGCTTACTGATCTTGTCTACTAAGCTGTATTAAAACGTATTTAACCCATTCTTAAGCAAGGCGTATTTGTGAATTTCAATTGCACATTACAAGCCGCCCGGCGCCGAAACCAGGCGAACTGGCGATCCGCGGAAGCCATGAGCATGACTAGCAGATTGGAAACGATTCGTTTGATGTCGGCGCAAAACAAACAATACCTCGCTCCACATTTACTGTTCCTAAAGTTAAAACTGAATATAATTATAGTCAACGAAACTTTGATAGCATTGGCAGTGCAGAATAAACAACGGCAACGTAGTGACGCGCCTCGCACTTGATTCGTTGCAGTTGTACGTCAACGTTAAATTTATTGTCCGCCAACTAGTCTTTCAATATACACATGCCGTGGACAAAGACGGGGATAACTTCACACAAAACAATTGACAGTTATTATCGTGTTAATATAGTTTGTCATAGCGCCTATGTTCCCCCTGGCGGCAGAAATTCGGGGTCCACGACCGACCGCGTTATAACCGAATCCGCGTTATAACGGGGCGCGTTATAACGAGATGCGACTGTAGTTGATTCGGTGGGTCCTTCCACCTGCGTGTGGTTGGTTCCCCCACCTTTGCTGTTCTAATTTAGATTATAATCATGCTGGCTTGGTAATGAATGATCATTTTAATTATGTAATCTGCATAATATATTCATGCATAGTGATTGTGGCTTTATATATAAAGCTCTTATACAAACTTATATCTGCCTTGTGTTATTCAGCAAACTAGCCACGATTCATATCGCTGTAACAAGCAGCGTCGGCACACATAAATAACATTCTACACAGACGGCCTACTCCATCGCTACCTGATCATGTGTCAATTAAGTCTCGATGTGATTCGTTCTCTAGTCACTTCAAGAATAAAATCTGTATTATTCGTTCTGCTTTCCCACGTCATAATATAAGTAATGTCAGTGTGGACTTTCCACAAGTAAATTCTCAACTTGTATCATTTGAACCTGCAACAGTTGATGAAGTTAGGAAAATAATTATGTCCTCCCCAAATAAATCTTGTGCACTTGATCCATTTCCAACAATACTGCTAAAAGCATGTCTCGATACACTAATTGGACCTATAATAAATATTATAAATGCATCACTTTGCTCTGGCTGTTTTCCTGATGATTTTAAATACGCCCATGTCACACCACTTCTTAAGAAGTCATCTCTGCCTAAGCAAGACCTAAACAGTTATAGACCTATTTCTAATCTCAGCTTCATTTACAAAATACTAGAAAAGGTTGTAGCAAGTCGTCTAAGGTCTCACATTAGCACAAATGTCTTAACTAATGTGTCACAATCGGCATATAGGCAGTTTCATTCAACAGAGACTGTCCTCTTAAAGGTTCATAATGACATTAACTTGAACATTAATAATGGTAAAGTGACTGCACTTACCTTACTAGATCTCTCTGCCACGTTTGACACGATTGATCACAGCATTCTCATTGAGTGGTACGGCATATCTGGCACAGCTCTAAGCTGGTTTTCTTCATATCTAACTGATAGATACCAAACTATAACGATTGGGAACTGCTTTTCAGCTGCACTGCCGGCTTTATTTGGTGTTCCCCAGGGTTCTGTTCTTGGGCCTTTGCTTTTTACTCTTTACACCACGCCACTAAGCTCTGTTATACAAAGACATAACTTAGATCATCATTATGCTGATGATACTCAGATCTACATTTCGTTGGCTACCCCGGATACAAATCGCTCCCTTAACCAACTTAGTGATTGCCTTCAAGATATCTTCCATTGGATGACTGACAGCAAGTTGAAATTAAATGCAAATCAAACAGAATTGATCATTGTTGGTACTCCAATGCAGCATTGTAAACTGGTTGGTTTTTTCCCTACGCGTATTTTGAATCAGTATATCACGCCAGCAACATCGGTGCGGAATCTGGGAGTGATCTTTGATAGTAACTTCAATTTCCGACAACATATATCTCAAACATGTCGCTGCTGTTTTTATCATATTCGTGATCTTCGCTGTATTCGCCGGTATATGTTATTTTCTGTTGCTAAGACTATTGCAACAGCGCTTGTTAGCAGCAGACTTGACTATTGCAATTCCCTCCTTTATAATATCGCTAGCAAGGATATCACAAAACTTCAGCGTGTCCAAAATTGTCTAGCAAGAGTAGTTACAAGATCTCCTCGTTTTTCTCGCTCTGGCCCACTTTTGAAGTCTGCATTGGCTTCCTGTACGATATCGTATAATATTTACATACCAGGCACTGTCCAATAAGCAACCATCTTATTTGCATTTATTGCTTACTCCTGTAAGAAAATCTATCCAGCTTCGATCTAGTTCTGACCTACTTTTTGTTCCTAGAGTCAACATTAACATTGGAACTAGGGCTTTTTCTGTTGCTGCACCAACTCTTTGAAATATGCTTCCTCTTAGTGTTAGATCAGTTGAAAATATTACAAAATTCCGTCGTCATTTAAAAACGTATCTTTACAACCTTGCTTATCCATCGTAGCTCCCTAGCGCCTTGACCCATCTGTTGACAACTGGAAAACTACTTACGGATTTTGAGATTAACCAACCCTTTTATTTTGATGCGCCTCTGAGCTTGGTTTCCAAGGATTTAGGCGCAATAGAAGTTATCTTATTATTATTATTACTTTAGAGTCAGACAAAGGGTATTCTTTCTCTGGAGTCAGATAAAGGGTATCCTTACCCTGTGGTTAGAAAAAAGTAACCTTAACATGAAACAAGCCAACATTACTGTGGAGGGTCAAGCAATGTGCCCTGTGGGGTGAAACAATATGTCAAGACTAAGGCATTCTTACCCTGGGGGTCAAACAGCAACCAAGGTCTTCCATTCCGTAGATGCAGTTCAATAAATTCTTCCTGTCCGCCTTCTGATGCAGCAAAAATGATCAGGCCATTGCGCTGACGTGTTTTGAACCACAGATCGAAGCCTACAACATGATTGCTTCGTTTCAGAAACAAAAACAAAATAAAAGCAGCATGCCATGAAAGAGACCTGTGGACTGTTTCTCTCATAAGCCTGATTAAGCTCTTTAAGATAAATTTTGCTCCTTTGCTTTGCTGTGATATTGTGTAGTGAAAACTATCAATGTCAGAATGCTCCACGGGGACATTGTCGTGAGGAGTATTCCAAAAAGGCATATCCATCTTAATGTTTGACATCTTACACCACTGACTGAAACCGAGTATTTGTCACGAAAGCACGTATAACCATATTCATTTCTATTGTTTTTTCCAAAGGTAGTAGTATTGGAAGGTATCATTTGAAACTGTCATTTTATGCATTTTCATAACAAAGCAGTGAAATGTCTTACAACATGTGGCGGGGGCATAAATAATATCTCAAAAAGTGTTCAAACAAATCTGATTTTGTAGTGCATGCCACACAAAAATGGTTGAAGTTGTGTTCACAAT
Source organism: Escarpia spicata (assembly GCA_963995525.1). NCBI lineage: Eukaryota > Metazoa > Annelida > Polychaeta > Sabellida > Siboglinidae > Escarpia > Escarpia spicata. The sequence continues at coordinate 17,263,393 of OZ023211.1, read as the reverse complement.
ATTGTATGTAGGCATGCTACTACATTATGTTAGCTATCTGAAGAGGAGAACATTTAATTTTAACAACATACTTTTTTCAGTACGATTTTTCTAATTGACCAAAAAAGGTTTGCCCATATACACATACATGGTGTGTATTTTGAATACCACAACTATAATAAAGAGGATTTATAGCCACGTGTGATTAGTTTCCCTCTACTGTATAACTTATATCTCGTTTAATTGGTACTGGTTTGAGAAAAAAACAGAGAGATAGATAAACAAATCTATCATATTTAATTCTTCAGCGTTGGTTCCAACATGGCAACCTCTATGAATCTGACCACATATTCTGCCTGTACATTACCTGAGAAGGCAACTCCCTGGGGTATAGTCTCTGGGGGGAACTTGTAGTACCCTGTGCCAGGAAACAGTGTTCCTCTCGTTGTCTTTGGTGGAGGGTACGCCAAAGCCACCTCCATGCGGGTGAGAGAATAGTCAAGTTCTGGTGCATTTGGCTTAGTTGGTGGCATCCATGAAACGTACATTGTAGATGCATTGAAGCCGGTTGCCTTTGGAGTTGCAAGACCAGATGGAGCTAAAGCAGTAGACAGAACCTCTAGAGTAACAGCTCTTCATCAGCACTTCAACAGCACTTCACTAACACTCCACCAGCATTTCACCAGCACTTCATCAATACTTCACCTGCACTTCACCAGTACTTCACCAATACTTCACCAGCATTTCACCAACACTTCACCAGCACTTCACCAGCACTTCACCAGTACTTCACCAATACTTCACCAGCACTTCACCAACACTTAACGAGCACTTTACCAGCACTTCAACAGCACTTCACCAGCACTTCACCAGCACTTCACCAGCACTTCACCAACACTTCACCAACACTTCTCCAGCACTTCTCCAGCACTTCACCAGCACTTCACCAGCACTTTACCAGCACTTCACAAGCACTTCACCAAAACTTCACAACAACACAGTTCACACACCAGATGGAGCTAAAGCAGGATACAGACTCTTTAGAGTAACTGCTCTTCACAAGCACTTCACCAGCACTTCACCAAACACTTCATCACCAGCAGTTCACCAACATTTCACCAACACTTCACCAACACTTCACCAGCACCTCACCAACACTTCACAACAACACAATTCTTGTATGTGTGACACACCCACATACATGCATGCATGCACACATGAACACTGTCTGTCTTTCTCACTCTCTCCCTCTCTCCCTCTCTCTCTCTATATCCCTGTCTCTCTCTCTCTCTTCCCCTTCCTCTCTCCCTCTCTCTCTCCCCTCTCCCTCCACCTATCCCTCCCTCTCCCTCCCTCCCTCCTCCCTCTCTCTCCATCCCTCCCTCCCTCTCTCCCTGTCTCTCTCCTTCTTCCTCTCTCCCTCCCCCTCCCTCCCTGTCTCCTGCTCTCTTCCGCTCTTTCCCGCTCCCTTCTCTCCCCCCTCCCCGTGTCAGACATTACCTGTGTGTCATGAAATGACCTAGTAATGCCATGTTAGATATTACCTGCGTGTCATGAAAGGACCTAGTAATGCTATGTTAGATATTAACTGCATGTCATGAAAGAACCTAGTGGTGCTGTGTCAGACATTACCTGCATGTCCTGTGACACTGCTGGCCTCGCTACTGTTCACACAACCAACTGAGTTGCAGCCCTCTACCTTGAAGGTATAGTTTGTGAATGGCTTCAAGTCAGACACCAGGTGACTTGTCTTGCTGCTCATCTTAGTGTTGACAACCTGATACATTGTAGAGACCAGTTGTTAAGTCTCTATTAATTATGGCAAACATTTATAGGCAGCTTTCATAATAATTTATTAATGCAGTGTTATGGAAATAATGGCTAAGCTTCAAGATATCATACAATGGTATTTAAATGACCCCAGATTTTCATAATATTGACCAGCAATGCACAGTACAGAAACGTAAAAATGACATCAAAAAACAGGGACAAATATTAAAAATTTACTGCATGTCCAGACTAAGCAAAACTTACCCTCATCATTCCAAATCGACAAACAAATGAGCAATGACCCACTAAAAATAGTGAATGGATTTAACAAGCACTTTTCAAATATTGGCCCCACGTTAGCAAATAAAATACGCTCTACAAATAGCTATACAGATTACATGCCGAATCAGTTGACAAATAGTTTTGTCATGGAAGAAACCACTTGTGCAGAGATAATCAATATCATTCAAAGTATGAAATCAAAATCAAGTACTGGGTTTGATAATATTTCTACACAACTGATGACAATTACTATGGAAAGTATTGCCTTGCCCATGAATGACATTTTCTATTCTATGATATGATCAGGTATATTCCCCAATAATCTAAAAATTGCCAAAGTGATACCTCTTTACAAATCTGGTGATGCCAGTTTGTTTACAAACTACAAGCCCATCTCACTGCTACCAGCTTTCTCCAAAGTTTTTGAAAGACTGATCTATAACAGACTGTACAGCTTTCTCGATAAGTATAATATTCTATTTGCATCCCAATATGGGTTTCGCAAACAGTGTTTAACTGAACATGCCACTCTGGAATTAATCGAAAGCATAGTTAATGTGTTGAACGACAAACATTATGCACTTGCTGTATTCATAGGTCTAAACAAAGCTTTTGACACTTTAGATCACAACATTCTGCTTGACAAATTATGGCGCTATGGAATAAGAGGGGCCCCACATAAACATTTTTAAAAGCTCTCTGGAACACAGAAAACAATTTGTTATAAATAAAGACTCCGTGTCTGAATATCAAAGTACTACATGTGGAGTGTCACAGGGATCCATTCTAGGACCATTACTATTTTTGTTATACATAAATGATATGCCATTATCATCAAATACTGCTAATTTCATACTGTTTGCTGACGACACAAGTCTACTATTCAAAAGCAAAGACCTCAACAATTACACAACTAACCTTAATACTGAACTAGTAAAGATTTCTAAATGGATAAGTGCCAACAAACTTTCACTTAATATAGGTAAAACCAAATGCATGTTATTCCAAAACACTCAAAGTTAGTTACACAATCAAGTGGAAATTGTTCTACATGGTGATAAAATTGAAATTGTTGATCAGTTTAAATTTCTAGGTATCTGGATTAATAAAAACCTGAATTGAGAAAAAATACTAATGAAAAATGCTAAAAAATGTCCCAAATATTAGCAATAACTAAAAAAATCAGGCCACTACTACAATAATGCACATTAAAACAAATATACAATGCATTAATTCAACCCCATTTGTCTTGCTGCCTACTTGCATGGTACAGTAACATTTGTGGTAATGTAACCAACATAAATAGACTATTTAAGTTTCAAAAGAAAGCAGTACGTTTGATTCACAAAAGCAAATTCATGTATGTAGTATTTAGGGCATCCAGTTGCTTTAACTAGTTTAGTTATTACTGGCATCCTGGCATTCATTGTTACCACATGCACCTTGTTCTTTGTAGTATTTATGCCAAATAAATTCATTCATTCATTCATATCATGTACATAGCAAAAATAAGACATGCAAGATGTTAAAGTTACTTTTGCATGCAGCAAAATTCATAGATGTAACTAATATGTAGACCAGTATACTGGTGCTTCCAATGTCACTGTACACGTGTAATATGAAAAAGTGGTTTTAAAAAAAACACAGACAAACTCTTCCATAAGACATGTCAGATCTAATGTTATCCAAAGGATAGATATTTTTGCTGGTATCTAATAATTGTATAATTTACATAAAAAGTGTAAAAACAGTATTACTTGTTCTTACTGCATAATGACATTCCTATCTAGAACTACAGATTAAACATATAATCTACAAGAGCAACTGGACACCATCTAATACAAGAAAAGAACATTATACTATATTTAAATGTGTTGGGAAATAAATATGTTAAGTACTAATTACCTGCCACTTGTTAGGTGGTGCATTAGGGTTGATCTGCAGATCCACCTCCTTGTAAACATATACTTTGTATGTGAGGATCTTTCCACGGCTGTCTTTAATGTCTGGTTCAGCCCATGTGACATTGAGTTGCGAGTGAGAGATGGTCAATACTGCTGGTGTCGGCATATAGAGAGGCACTGGAAGAGAGTTGTCACTAGCATGTCAGATGCATGTCAGTGTGGTTCCATGATTAATTACATTAATGAGCGACTGTTTCATTTCATATGTCTAGCTTATGTTATTGCACAACTCCAATGTGTTACTTATACAAAGTATGGAACACTCTAGATGTACAGGCTACACACAGATAAAGCATTCTTGGAGTAAAAAAATGCATTTACAGGCTGATTATTCTTATTTATGTTTGCTTAATCTGATACTGTATTGATACAGAACTAAAACTGATGAAACAGAAAATACATGTTATCTAGTTACCTGCTTCAAGGGTGCTTCCGTGGGCCCATTCACTTGCAGCCTTGCCTAGTGCATTCTCGCTCAGAACTTGGAACTCATATTCCGTGTATGGCTGCAGATTAGCCACAATCAGTCTAGTGCTAGGTGGCAAATTAGTTATTTCCTGTGGTGTGACAGTAGGGCGCGGGAAATATTGTCCTGAAGGGTGATAGATCCTCATTGCTTCTGGGTTGACATCATCGTCTGTTGCCACTTGTCTCATCCACAGCTCGTAATATATAATGATGCCTGGAAATTATACAGAATGTAACATATGAAAAACAACTGCTGTCAACACTGAAACAGGTGTATGTGGGGGGTCTATATAGTATATAATTTAAAGCCGTGCCCGGGCTTGAAATCTGAGCCCGCACCCGTCCCGCAACTATGTCATTTGACCCGCAGCCCGCCCCGCATATTACAACTCAGCCCGCAGCCCGCCCCGCACATTACAACTCAGCCTGCAGCCCACCCCGCCCTGCATATTTTGCTACCTCCTGGCCTGCCTCACCCCACAATAACTTGGCCCGAAACCTGCCCCACAGTAAATAATGAAAAGTCAGCCCGCACCCGCCCCGCAACCCACAACAGATGACATGGAATCATTTAAAATATATCATCTTTATTAACCATTGTTGTTTACAATGTTAACATGCTGCATTATACAAAATATGGCTATTTGATTGTTTTTAATTATATCGTTCACTTAAGGCTGCTGTTGATGAGCAAAATGAGTTACAAAAGTCAGCCGGCAGTAGCCCACATGTAGAAATGACTAGCCCGCAGACCGCCCCACCCCACAGTGACCTGGCCCACAGCCCGCCCTGCCCTGCACAAACCGAAACTTAACCCGCACCGCAACAAATGCAAAAATCCATTCCAGGGGCTGCGGGCCAAAACCCGCCCCGTGCAGAGCTTTAAGTAACTATATGTGGTGGATCTTGCTCCCAGCGGCCAGAGTTCTTCCTGATCAGGTGTGTGAGAGACACCGAGCAGGCAGTGTTAATTGTATATACAATGTATCATTGGATCTTGGTTGGGTTTGCTTATCCATTTCCGGATGTTGCAGCCTTGATGGATTGTCTATAGACAGCTCTTTCATTTGGCAGTCTCCCCAGTCGCCAGATGTCTGCTCCCATCCATTCCTCTATGTCCTTCTCCCATTGTCTCTTAGGTCTTCCTCTGCTTCTGCTGCCTTCTACTTTTCCTTCCATTATTAGTCTCTCTAGAGATTGATGCTGTTTCACATGACTGAAATAACTTAGTTTCTATTTCTTTACAAAGTTCAATAAAGTCCCGGGTATAACATCAAGCTCATCTGCAATGGATTTGTTAGTTCTACGTTCAGTCCACGAAACTAGTAATATCTTTCTATAACACTTGTTTTCAAATGCATTTATACATTTAGTAATGTTCTTATTAAGAGTCCAGGTTTCGCATCCATAGGTAGCAGTTGGAAATGTGCAGACTCAAATAATTCGTAGTTTCATATCTCTGTTCATTGCTTTCCACATCTCCGTCAACTTTTTACTCGCCAATGCCAACCTCCGCTTGATCTCTTTCGTCCCATCTCCATCCGCTTCTATCAGTGACCCCAGATATTCAAAACTTTCCACTTGTTCTATTGCCTCGCCATCTACTGTGACTTCTGGTGGTTCTCGACATCCCTTCACAACCATAATCTTGGTCTTCTTTACGTTTAGTTTCAATCATTTCATCTCACTGTGCTCTTTAAGTAGTAATCAGTTTATCCAATCCTTCTTTTGTATTGGATATTAACGCTGTGTCATCAGCATATCTCAATTCATATATATCTCCTGTCCATTAACTTTCAGTCCATTAAAAAAACTTGTTTCTCATGTCAGTCTCGACCTCTCTCATGATATTCTCTGTGTATTGACTGAATAGGTGGGGGGACAAAATGCACCCCTGTCTCACACCCTTGCCGACTGGGAACCAATCTGTGGTACCACACTCTAATCTCACTGCATTGGATCTACTGGGTTCTATATAAATGTATATACATATATACATGTTCTAGACAGCATTCATTCATATATACATATATCAGCGTTCGAAATAGCACTTGTCCATTTGTCCAGGACAAGTGATTTTTGGCCCGCACAAGTAAAATGACTATACATGGTTATCCGGTGGACAAGTGAAAATTTACAGTAAATACTGACGCGTGCAACCTTGCAAACTTTTTATTTGAGGAAATTAAAACGTAAATGAAGTTTGCTAGCAATCGCGCACGTTGCAATCTTGTTAGTGTGTCGGCGTCTTGTCGTTCCGCTGCCAGTGTGTTGTATTTCAGTGTTCGACCGAGTTTAGTGCCTGCGTTAACAGGGTCATCCGCTGAGCACACCAAGCTAGCTCTGTCACACGCGTAGGACAGACTCCGCATCAGCCATCGTTGATCGCGGCTGTATTTCATAAAATTGTAAATCGTTCAGTTTGGCCAACGTACAACTTGCTTCCACCCACGGATCATACTTGACGAATTTTGGAAATAGTAGACTTTGTATCGCTACCTGTTATTTGAATAATTATATAGTTTTAACCATTATTATGCCTAACCCACGCGGACTCGGCAGTCTTCCAAGTCATCGAACGTTAGCCGATCCAGTCCCAAATCGGTAAAAATGTTCAAAACTTGTAACTGGCTCTCCGGTAAATCTATGGTGATGGTTGATAAACGGAATATTAATGAAATTTCACAAGGGTTGTGTCTATGTAACATTTATTCTAACCATAAATTGCGAGTTTTCGAAGACAAATTTTATGCAAGACGTGTTGCCGGGGTGCCAACCGCCATTGACATGTCGGCTTCCACCAACTGCGGCGGTCTGCGCGCAGCAGCGACATTACGACGTAACTAAATCTATAAATTATATTTCGCCTGGTAGATGTAATTCTGGCACCGTTAAAACTGTTTATACATCATTGAAATGGTAATATAAAATTTAGTAAAAATATGCGTTTGTTTGCTGTGATCGATTGAATATTATCTTCATTTGTAAAATACAGAACTTTGTTACTATTGAAGTTCATAGAGATTGAACAAAATAATAACAGATTATATAGTTTATTATGATTTTTTTGACATTCTGGCTTTGCATTAGTCGTGTTGGTTGAGTGGCATCTTCAATGACAAACTGATGCCAAAATTTTACAGCAGTGTTATATGTTTTATATATAATTTACCATATTAAACAAAAACAGTTTCTGCAACATTCTAACAAATAGCAAGGAAAACAATTGTCTCATTCCTTCCATCGTAATAATTATTTGTTATTAATAAAAGTGTTCATATCAGCATCGCTAAAATATTGGTATGCATCATGTAATGTGTCTACTTTTAATATTCGTGATGAATATATATATATATATAGTATGATAATGGACCGAAAAAAATAGTTCCAATATAATTTTGCAATTTCAAAATTTGCAGATTAAATCAAATTGTGTCTTTGATAACAAGTAACTCAGATGAACATGCAACGAAACAGCAGGAACATTGTGCTTGTTGTCATAAAAATAAGACAGACTTTTTTATGGTTTTTTCGAATCCCCTTGACAACCACTCGGACAAATAAAAATTTGGGCGGACAAGTAGATTTCAAAACTTACTTGTCCAACGGACAAGTAAATATTCTGGCTTATTTCTATCGCTGTATGTATATATATATATATACACATATATGTATGTATATATATAATATATACATATATTCAAACGGCCTCAGGTGAGTGAGAACGATGCCTCGGTGAGTGAGAACGACGCCTCGATTGAGCCTTTCATAGTGTGTCTCCTGTGGTTTGTCTGGCTCCAGTGTTCTCGATGCCAAAGTATACTTCTGAATGACACCGTTTGCCTCGAGAGGTTGATTCCACGAGAATGAGGCTGATGTCGCAGTGATGCCCGTCACATAGAGCTGGAGGTCGCCAGAGGGAGAGCCAGTGGGAGTACGCAGGGTGACAGCTGGACTGTATATATATATATATATACATATATATATATATATGTATAATTATATATATATACATATATATCTGCTTTTACTGGTGAGAGTTATGTTTGCTGACACAGGACACAGCATAATAAGGTAGAACTTCCACCATACCTGGTTGAAGACATTTCCAAATCTAATTTTTTGTAGATGATACTTAAATGTTATATTATGTGATCAATCGTTCCAAGCTCAGCAAATATATATGAATGGATGGCTTGTTTACCTTTGCAACATTTTTACTAAGGATGTGCATTCAAAGGCAAAGGTAGAGGGAGTCATGATGGATAGAAGCATTTTTTAAAAGCTGAAATGTGAAGTTGTGAGAGCGTGTGTTACACAATTTTATGATGTGTCATCTGGAGCCTGTGCTCTGTGATGCTGACGGTATAAAAACAACATGCAACTTTCCATTAAGTTATGCACATACTTAATATTATTTTATTATTTAGGTATGTGAACAAATGTTTGTGATAATACAAACCATTTGCTTGAGATGGAGGGTCCCATGTGACTCGTAGAACAGTGTCATTGAAGGGAACAATGACGACAGGTCCTTGACCTTGAGGTGGGGCCGAGCGCATCTCTGCTGCGACATCGTTGCTCGACAAACACCCTCCAAGAGTGCACGCAGTCAGGGTGAATATGTAGTATTCAAACGGCCTCAGGTGGGTGAGTACGACGCCTCGATTGAGCCCTTCATAGTGTGTCTCCTGTGGTTTGTCTGGCTCCAGTGTTCTCGATGCCAAAGTGTACTTCTGGATGACACCGTTTGCCTCGAGAGGTTGATTCCACGAGAATGAGGCTGATGTCGCAGTGATGCCCGTCACATAGAGCTGGAGGTCGCCAGAGGGAGAGCCAGCGGGAGTACGTAGGGTGACAGCTGGACTGAGCACCGAGCCCACGGAGTTCACGGCCTCCACCTGGTACTTGTAGTCAGTAAATGGTTGCAGACCCGTGTCATTGAACTCCCGCACTACAACACAACCAGACTACAGTCTACAGACTCATGTCATTGAACTACAACACAATCAGACTACAGTCTACAGACTCATGTCATTGAACTACAACACAACCAGACTACAGACTCATGTCATTGAATTCCAACACTATAACACAATCAGACTACAGACTCATGTCATTGAACCCCGCATTACAACACAATCAGACTACAGACTCATGTCATTGAACCCCGCATTACAACACAATCAGACTACAGACTCATGTCATTGAACTCCTACACTACAACACAACCAGACTACAGACTCATGTCATTGAACTCCCGCACTACAACACAATCAGACTACAGACTCATGTCATTGAACTCCAACACTACAACACAATCAGACTACAGACTCATGTCATTGAACTCCCGCACTACAACACAATCAGACTACAGACTCATGTCATTGAACTCCAACACTACAACACAATCAGACTACAGACTCATGTCATTGAACCCCGCATTACAACACAATCAGACTACAGACTCATGTCATTGAACTCCTACACTACAATACAACCAGACTACAGACTCATGTCACTGAACTCCCACACTACAACACAATCAGACTACAGACTCATGTCATTGAACTCCCACACTACAACACAATCAGACTACAGACTCATGTCATTGAACTCCCACATTACAACACAACCAGACTACAGACTCATGTCATTGAACTCCTGCACTACAACACAATCAGACTACAGACTCATGTCATTGAACTCCCACACTACAACACAACCAGACTACAGACTCATGTCATTGAACTCCCACACTACAACACAATCAGACTACAGACTCATGTCATTGAACTCCCGCACTACAACACAACCAGACTACAGACTCATGTCATTGAACTCCTACACTACAACACAACCAGACTACAGACTCATGTCATTGAACTCCTACACTACAACACAACCAGACTACAGACTCATGTCATTGAACTCCTACACTACAACACAACCAGACTACAGACTCATGTCATTGAACTCCTACACTACAACACAATCAGACTACAGACTCATGTCATTGAACTCCCGCATTACAACACAATCAGACTACAGACTCATGTCATTGAACTCCTACACTACAATACAACCAGACTACAGACTCATGTCATTGAACTCCCGCACTACAACACAATCAGACTACAGACTCATGTCATTGAACTCCAACACTACAACACAATCAGACTACAGACTCATGTCATTGAACTCCCGCACTACAACACAATCAGACTACAGACTCATGTCATTGAACTCCAACACTACAGCACAATCAGACTACAGATTCATGTCATTGAACCCCGCATTACAACACAATCAGACTACAGACTCATGTCATTGAACTCCTACACTACAACACAACCAGACTACAGACTCATGTCATTGAACTCCCGCACTACAACACAATCAGACTACAGACTCATGTCATTGAACTCCCACATTACAACACAACCAGACTACAGACTCATGTCATTGAACTCCTGCACTACAACACAATCAGACTACAGACTCATGTCATTGAACTCCCACACTACAACACAACCAGACTACAGACTCATGTCATTGAACTCCCACACTACAACACAATCAGACTACAGACTCATGTCATTGAACTCCCACACTACAACACAATCAGACTACAGACTCATGTCATTGAACTCCCACATTACAACACAACCAGACTACAGACTCATGTCATTGAACTCCTGCACTACAACACAATCAGACTACAGACTCATGTCATTGAACTCCCACACTACAACACAACCAGACTACAGACTCATGTCATTGAACTCCCACACTACAACACAATCAGACTACAGACTCATGTCATTGAACTCCCGCACTACAACACAATCAGACTACAGACTCATGTCATTGAACTCCAACACTACAACACAATCAGACTACAGACTCATGTCATTGAACCCCGCATTACAACACAATCAGATTACAGACTCATGTCATTGAACTCCTACACTACAACACAACCAGACTACAGACTCATGTCATTGAACTCCCGCACTACAACACAATCAAACTACAGACTCATGTCATTGAACTCCCACATTACAACACAACCAGACTACAGACTCATGTCATTGAACTCCTGCACTACAACACAATCAGACTACAGACTCATGTCATTGAACTCCCACACTACAACACAACCAGACTACAGACTCATGTCATTGAACTCCCACACTACAACACAATCAGACTACAGACTCATGTCATTGAACTCCCACACTACAACACAATCAGACTACAGACTCATGTCATTGAACTCCCACATTACAACACAACCAGACTACAGACTCATGTCATTGAACTCCTGCACTACAACACAATCAGACTACAGACTCATGTCATTGAACTCCCACACTACTACACAACCAGACTACAGACTCATGTCATTGAACTCCCACACTACAACACAATCAGACTACAGACTCATGTCATTGAACTCCCGCACTACAACACAAGCAGACTACAGACTCATGTCATTGAACTCCTACACTACAACACAAGCAGACTACAGACTCATGTCATTGAACTCCTACACCGCAACACAACCAGACTACAGACTCATGTCATTGAACTCCTACACTACAACACAACCAGACTACAGACTCATGTCATTGAACTCCTACACTACAACACAATCAGACTACAGACTCATGTCATTGAACTCCCGCATTACAACACAATCAGACTACAGACTCATGTCATTGAACTCCTACACTACAACACAACCAGACTACAGACTCATGTCATTGAACTCCCGCACTACAACACAATCAGACTACAGACTCATGTCATTGAACTCCCGCATTACAACACAACCAGACTACAGACTCATGTCACTGAACTCCCGCATTACAACACAATCAGACTACAGACTCATGTCATTGAACTCCCGCACTACAACACAACCAGACTACAGACTCATGTCATTGAACTCCTACACTACAACACAAGCAGACTACAGACTCATGTCATTGAACTCCTACACTACAACACAACCAGACTACAGACTCATGTCATTGAACTCCTACACTACAACACAACCAGACTACAGACTCATGTCATTGAACTCCTACACTACAACACAATCAGACTACAGACTCATGTCATTGAACTCCCGCATTACAACACAATCAGACTACAGACTCATGTCATTGAACTCCTACACTACAACACAACCAGACTACAGACTCATGTCACTGAACTCCCGCATTACAACACAATCAGACTACAGACTCATGTCATTGAACCCCGCATTACAACACAACCAGACTACAGACTCATGTCATTGAACTCCCACACTACAACACAACCAGACAACAGACTCATGTCATTGAACCCCGCATTACAACACAACCAGACTACAGACTCATGTCATTGAACTCCCACACTACAACACAATCAGACTACAGACTCATGTCATTGAACTCCCGCACTACAACACAATCAGACTACAGACTCATGTCATTGAACCCCGCATTACAACACAACCAGACTACAGACTCATGTCATTGAACTCCCGCATTACAACACAATCAGACTACAGACTCATGTCATTGAACTCCCACACTACAACACAACCAGACTACAGACTCATGTCATTGAACCCCGCATTACAACACAACCAGACTACAGACTCATGTCATTGAACTCCCGCATTACAACACAACCAGACTACAGACTCATGTCATTGAACTCCCGCTCTAGAACACAACCAGACTACAGTTTACAGAGTCTTGTTACACCAAACATCTCTAACAGCAAAATTGCATTTCTTCTACTAAATTTGCACACATTTATAACATTGTACGAAACATTTGATAAAAACAGATAAAAGAGTGCAATATGTGCTTAACTACACTTGTTCTTGTATTATATGTATTTATCAGAGTCATTTATCAGTTACACTAGACCAAGGTCCAAAGTACACGGGATGTTATGACAGCTGGTGTAACATTCATGGGATGTTGTGACAGCAGGTCTAAGATATATGGGATGCTATGAAAGCAGGCCTAAGATACATGAGATGTTATGACAGTTGTCATGAATTGTCTATTGATGTCTGTGAGTGGTGCTACCACCTGGCGACCAGGGCAGTAGGCCTGGCCGGTCATAATAAAGTGTTTTGTTATACGCTCATATCTGTAAGTACTTGTCAGAGACTGTCACAGAACAGAACATGGTAACAGCGGTGGGATCTTAATGTCGTCCAATACGCAGACATCGTGTTAACAGAGACTGCTGTTAGTGGTGTAAACATCAAACTCAAATTCACCAAAAACGTCAACGTCACATAATATCATTCACCTGACCACGTTGTCTAGTCACCGATATGCCAAAATTCAGCCCACCCAAAAATTTTGATTTTTTTAACCCAACAAAATGGCCGGAATGGAAAGACAGATTTGGTTTAGATACCGAATTGCGACAAAACTCAACAAGGAGGAAGGAATATAGGCAATGGGCTGAGAAGCACATAGCATTTACAAATCATTTGTATTCGGACAAGAAGTTGGCGGAGTAAATCCCAGAAATGGCTATGATGCAGTGATGGCAAAGTTCGACAGCTATTTTGTACCAAAGAAAAATGTAATACATGAGAGGACAAAGTTCAACCAGCATAGTCAGTTGCTGGGAGAGTCTATCGAGCTATATATACGCACTCTGCATAACATGGCAAAACATTGCTGCTGATGATTGCAATTTTGACGAGAACGAGTGTGAAAACGTAAGGGACAGACTTATTGCTGGGATGTCAGACAAAGAACTATCGCAGAAATTGCAGGTAGAGAAAGACGATTTGATGCTGGAGAAGGCAGCTGACATTGGGAGTTAGTCAAAATGCAAAATGCATCAGTGGTGGGTGGATGCAGCTGGATGGGATAGAAAACAGAAACAGCTCCAGCGTCACAACAAGTTGCCTTCGCCCCACAACCAAAGAAAACAAATGCAGACAGTCAACTCCGACAACAAGTGCAGACATTGCGGATACAAACATAAATCGACTAGAGATGATGCGTGTCCTGCAATTGGAGCAGAATGCAGGAAATGTGGAAAGACGGGACATTTTGTAGCACAAACGGAAGTTAAAGGATAACACAGCTTAGAGTAGGCGGAACTCTTGAGAGCAAGGGACAATTTGTGGCACAAACGGAAGTTAAAGGACAACACTGCTTGGGATAGGCGGACCTCTTGAGAGCACGGGACAATTTGTAGCACAAACGGAAGTTAAAGGACAATCGTTCCACTTCCATATTGTCATCGTCAGTGCAAAGGCAAACAACCTTTTGAGTCGCAGCGTTGCCCACCTCATGGGCCTCATTCTCAAAGTGGACGAGTTTGAGGAGGCATTTGGCGACACAGGGAGTCTCAAGACTGAACCAGTAAGAATCGTGCTGCGGGATGGAGCTGAGCTGTATGCATTGTGCTGATACCACTCCAACCGAAGGTGAAGGAGAATGTGGACCATCTGCAAGCAGCAGGGGTTATTGTGCCTTTCACAAAGCCAACATCGTGGCGTGCACCGATGGTCCCAATCATGAAGAAATCAGGAAAAGTCCGCATCTGCATTGATTTAAAGAAGCTCAATCAAGAGGTGAGACAAGTAACCTTTACTCCACTGACAACAGATGATGTCACTTCAAAGCTGACCGGTGCGACAGTATTCACCTCTACTGACGCTGTCAGTGGTTTCTATCTGATACGACTACATGAAGACAGTCAAGAGCTGACAACATTCATCACACCATTTGGCCGCTACTCCATCCATCAGCTGCCATTTGGTATCACGTTAGTGCCAGAAATCTTGATGCGGAAGATGTCTCAGTTGTTCGAAGGGGTGGAAGGTGTGTTCTGTTATATGGATGATGTCCTGGTCTTTGGAAAAGACCAGGAGGAGCACGACCATCGCCTAGAGACTGTCATAAAAATTGTCGAGATGTCCGGTCTCAGACTGAATAAAGACAAGTGTCTGTTCACACATCGACACCAAGTACTGTGACGCGACTAAGTCAACCTGTGTGAGTGCCGATGCCAGTTCATACGGCATTGGAGGGGTGCTCATGCAAGATCACGGTGGAGGGAGGATGAAGCCGGTGGCGTTTTGCTCGTGAATGTTGAACCCCGCCAAGTAGCGGAACGCATAAATAAAAAAAGAATGCTTAGCGAGTGTGTGGGCGTGCGAGAAATTTGACAGATTCATCTGTGGTCTGGAGGAATTTATACTGCTCACAGACCACAAGCCACTTGTGCCGCTGATCAATGTCAAAGACCTCGACAGGACACATAAAGATGTCAGCGACTACTAATGCGGATGGCGCGATACAATGCCAGAGCGGATATGCCCCAGGGAAGAACCTTGTTGTTGCTGATGCTCTATCGAGAAGCCCAATAAAAATCACTCCATAATCATCAATCGCAGAAGAAGTCAAACTCCACATGGATATTGTGGAGTCAAACTTACCAACGTCACCCCAGAAGATGGCCATATCCGTATGACCCTGCCAACCCTACCATCTGCACTCAGGCCAAGATGGCCCAACCCAGACCTGGTGCATCAGAAGGATTTTGACTCTAAACTGTCATATCGGCGCAACTATAACCGAGACCATGGGGTACGTCCCCAGGTGATATAGTATGGGTCAGGACAGACATTGAGAAGAGTTGGATGAATAAAGGTGTCATAACCGATGGAGTCAACACGCTACAGTCTTACACAGTCCAAACCGAACCTGGCGAAATAGACATCATTTGCGAGTTGTGCCACAGTAACCAAGAGCACTGCCTAGTGTTCCTGTGACAAGGGTAGTTCAGACTCAACCGATGGTTGTGTCTTCGAGCCCACTGGGGAAGCACCATTGGACCAGTCTCCAGTGTCCACCAGTCCAGTGCTGCGTCGATCAAATAGGTCTATAATTAGACCTGTGCAACTTATTGAAGAGTAATATAGAGTGACACTGTTGCCACAGCGTGGTGCTAAAGAAGAGTGACATTTTTGTGTTAAACGAGTGCGACATTCTTGTGCTGAAAGAAGAGTGACATTTTTGTGTTAAACGAGAGTGACATTCTTGTGCTGAAAGAAGAGTGACAGTTTTGTGTTAATGAAGTGTGACACTGCTGTGTTAGAGAAGAATGACACTGTATCATTAATTATTCCAATTATTATGATGCCACATGTTTGTTTGAATAGTGTCTTGATGATACATATGTGGCATGCAGGTTAAGTTCATTTTTAATCCTAATAGGAGGAGATGTCATGAGTTGTCTATTGGTGTAGTCTGTGAGTGGTGCTACCACCTGGCGACAAGGGCAGTGGGCATGGCCGGTCGGTCATAAAAAAGTGTTTTGATATACGCTCATGTCTGTAAGTACTTCTCAGAGACTGTCACAGAACAGAACAACAGCTGGTCTATGATGCATGGGATGTTATGACATGTGGTCTGAGTTACAAGGGATGTTCTGACAGCCGGCCTAAGATACATGGGATGTTCTGACAGCAGGTCTAAGATACATGGGATGTTATGACATGTGGTCTGAGTTACAAGGGATGTTCTGACAGCCGGCCTAAGATACATGTGATGTTATGACAGCAGGTCTAAGATACAAAACAGATATATGTGTCAGACATATCTGACATCCACCAAGCAAAGAATGCAGCAAAGTTGGTGCAGTCAAACAAAATATTATTTAATATTTTTATTTCATCCAAATGAAACTGTTATTACAATACTGCATGTCATTATGACTCAGTGAGCTCCGTTCCTGAAACATAACCAATGACCATGCAGTGATAACTTACCATTGGCAGCAACTGTTGCAATCTTCCTGCCATCCCGGTAGAGATAATACTGGTTAATAACCCCATTAGGATAGTCAGGTACTCCCCAGTAGAGACGCAGGGTTGTTGAGTTGATTGGCTCATACTCTGGCGGGGGTTGTTGCGATGGCACTGTCAACAGAACACACACATTGCTAGTCATTGTCAACATACTTCTTGTAACATGCTAATGTGCAAGCATACATGTGTGCATGTGTGCATGTGTGCATGTGTGCATGTGTGCATGTGTGCATGGGTATATAGATCTATGTATGTGGTGCATGCATGGGTATATAGATCTATGTATGTGATGCATGCATGGGTATATAGATATATGTATGTGGTGCATGCATGGGTATATAGATTTATGTACGTGGTGCATGCATGGGTATATAGATCTATGCTAGCTTATGCAGGTTTCTGGAGTGGCACTTGACTGAGTATAGGAAGTTATCTGCTGGCTGGCATCCTGACTGTGATGAATTCTGTGGGCATGTGGAGAGTGTGGACTAGGACGTGTGGGTAGTTACAGGCATGCTGTAAGATATATAGTTTCATTTTGCCATCATCTATAAACCTCCCTCCCTTGCATATCCTCCTTAGCTTCTTAGCAATTCCATCCATCTGTTGATAACTTTTGCTCTGTACATGACAATGAAAACGCATAATCCTTTGGATTTGTTGTGCCGCTGAACTTGAATTATCTCTGGGACATTACCTGGAAGTCGGGGCTACCACATTATCCAGAAGAATTTATTTTCCAAGGATATTGGTGCTAAAGAAGTCATTCCATTTTTATTATTACTACTTAGACATGGATTAACTGACACAGGATGGTGGTGGATAGTGGTGGATGGTGGTGGATGGTGGTGGATGGTGGTGGATGGTGGTGGATGGTGGTGGATGGGTGGTACACAGTGAATGGTCTGAGTGGACACAGGTATCAGTGAATAGATGTGTATATGCAATATCAAAGTATGGGGACATTTATCATCTTATTACAGGGAAACTTATTCATCAAGAGGCTCTTTGAAAGGGAAACAATGGATACTGTTTGTTATTAAGGATGTATCTGTTGAACACCAAGTTTGGTTATAATCATTAACTTACTAACAGTGATGTATATTAATAATAAGTTAGTGGGGTGAATTAAGATGATATAATTACATGATGGAGTGTGCGATAGAGAACGGGACAGACATTGTGTGCATTTGGCTGGTGTACTTTAACTCACTCTTGCTACAGCCATATTTGTTGGAAACTTGAAGGTCACTGCTGCCTTCCTGACAGAAGCCGCACTGGCGACCAGTGGTGAGAGCCTTGCAGTGACACTGGCCTGTTGTCACATCACAGGACGTGTTCAAGCTGCCACTCATGTCACAGTTACAAAGCTTGCAACTGCAACAAACACTCATAGTTACTAAGGTAACGTATCATGAAAGCAGGTCTAAGGCATTGTGTCATGACAGCAGGTCTAAGGCTCTGTGTCATGAAAGCATGTCAAAGGCACTGTGTCATGACAGCCAGTCTAAGGCACTGTGTCATGACAGCAAGTCTAAGGCACCGTGTCATGAAAGCAGGTCAAAGGCACTGTCACGATAGCTGGTCTAAGGCACTGTGTCATGACAGCAGGTCAAAGGCACCATGTCACAACAGGCACTGTGTCATGACAGCAGGTCTTAGGCACCATGTCATAAAAGCAGGTCTAAGGCACTGTGTCATGACAGCAGGTCTAAGGCACCATGTCACAACATCAAGTCTAAGGCAGGATGTCATGTCAGCAGTTCTAAGATTGGTTGCCATGAAAGCTGATCATTGCCTAACAGCAGAGTTAATTAAATAAACATTTTTGTAAGGTCAATAAAAACTAACACCTAAATTCCTTCTGAAACGATAATGATATTAGCCTATATAACAAAGAAACCAACAGTGATGCAATTTAAAAACATTTATTCTGTCATCATTACATTAATGTGATTACATTGCTTGGAACCTTTTCACACTTTTACGGGTGCTAATAACATGAACAGAAAATTCACTACAGCAGCTGTACTTTATCCCAGTTATGGTGGTATAGTGTGGAAACCTACCAACTACAACCTGATGACCTTGCCTCCACAATAAGTGACAGTAGTGGCCATTTACTATGTGCATGTTTTGTTTTTGTAATTTGAATGTTTTTGCTAATGCAAAATTTTAATTGCGAACTTTATTTTGGACTTATTAAATGCTCTAAACTATACTTGATAGGCAATATCCCATCTACATATTCTAGTACTAAGAATAGTATATTACAAAATGAGGAACTGCAACATCAATTTTTGGGTTTATGCATGTAAAAGAGTTAATAGAAGCTAACTACTAGCAGCTATAATTAAGAATATGATGCCAACAGTTTACTACAATAACCGTGTTGAAGACTTATCATTTATGCACCATTGTGATGGAAACTCTGACATCACCAATGCCTACACTTTCCAATTGCCCAGTCGCCAAACTGACACTATTACTCTAGGTTTGCATCACCGAATTTGTTTAAATTGTATGGCATTATAACAACTGTTACAAGTGTCACTGTGAATAGACAGGGATACAAGTGGTTACTTTAGAGATACATATGGTACTCTGTGTGAGTGACTGCCTACCTTGGAACTGCGCCATAGTAGTTCTCTGCACATGATTGACAGCGTCTACCAGCAATGCTGGATGACCCTCCCAAACACACACACATCCCTGTCTGGGGGTCACAGAATGTATTAACTATTGTTCCATCTTCATTGCAGTCACATGATAGACACCCTCCTCCATTGGCCTTACTCACATAGTAGCCTTCAATCAACACAATGGCACAATACTATGAGACATCTTTCACGTATATTCACTTTCATAGTATAAGCAGTATGCAGAAAAATAACTCATAACAAATTTGTTATGAAATTAATTAATTCCAATTGTATCAATTGCTCTGTATTAGTATATGGACAACTGTGTATAATCTGTGTCTGTAATCACATTACAAGGGGACAAAATCACTGATAAACAAGATGCCCCCCACACACACACTCCCACACACACACACACAAACACACACACACATACACCACACCCCACACCACAAGGGGACAAAATCAATGATAAACAAGATGCCACACACACACACACACACACACACACACACACACACACACACACACACACACACACACACACACACACACACACACACACACACACACCATACCCCACACCCCACACACCACACACCACACCCCAAGGGGACAAAATCAATGATAAACAATATGCCACATACACACGCCACACACACCACTCACACACACACACACACACACACACACACACACACACACACACACACACACACACACACACACACACACACCAGTTACGCACGCACACACACACACACCACTCACACACACACTCACACACACACCAATTATGTGCACACACACCACTCACTCACACACACACACACCACTCACGCACACACACACACACACCAATTATGCGCACACACACACACACACACACACCATTCACGCGCACACACACACTTACTGCACAAAGTGATTTATATTTCATATCCATATTGTCTAAAGTTCGTATGCAGCCATTGTATTAAATAACATAGATTTCCTACTGAAGTATAAGAGAAGAGCCCACCTTTGTTGCAGTTGTCACAAGTGCGGCCATATCTATTGGTCAAGCAGGTGCACTGTCCCGTATTCTGGTTACATGACAATTGTGACTGGTCCCCTATGTCACCATTAACGGTGCCTGTGACATCACATCCACATGACTGACAACCGTCCGTATTAGACATTGTCAGATTAAACGTGTTAGCTACACACTGGTTGCAGGTGCGACTTTCAACATTTGCCTTGCATGTGCACTGACCCGTGGTCATGTGACAGTGTGGGGGAGAGTCAGCTGACCCCGGCACGTAGCACAAACAGGGAACACATCCAGTATCAACATCACCACCCAGGTTGTAATAGCCCTCTTTGCACTCATTGCACTTGGTGCTGTTGGCATGCTGTTTGCACAGGCACTGTCCAGATTCCTTGTCACATACAGTGCCTGCAACTGTTCCGTCCTGGTCACAGTCACACGCCTTGCAGCCATTGTTGAAGTCATAGTAGCCATCCACACACTCCCCACAGTGCTGGCCCTGAACCAGGGCCTTGCAGACACACTGACCACTGCGTGGGTCACAGTACTGGTCAGTCGCACCAAACGGGTTACAGTTGCACGAGGTGCATCCAGTGGGGTTCGACCGGTCAAGATTATAGTAGGTATACTGACAGTCATTGCATCGAAGACCTGCAATTACAAGCAACACTTGTGTTACATCTGCAGCGTGTTCACAGACAAAGTAACTTTTGCCTCGTCTCATTATTTACTTATCCACATCTCTGTGGTTCTCACGTGTGTTCTCACGTGTGTTCTCACGTGTGTTCTCACCTGTGTTCTCACCTGTGTTCTCACCTGTGTTTATGGTAGCTTCAAACACATGTCCAGTCAATCTCACACTAACACATGCAGTGCAAAAGAAACATTGAAAATGACAATTGGTACACTCAATTATTTATTAATTAACATATGGCATTGCCTAATATCCAATAACAGTATAATATATGGTGATTATACATAATAGTCAATATTCAGTCGATCACAACACAATTGTCTACATAATGGCAGAAAACCTGATAATTTGTGATAGTTTGCAATTGTGTTTAGAATATAGTTCTGACATTAACTTTCTTTGCAATTACACTTATTATGGTATCATTACATAATTAAAGGTGTTATCTTTCCGTCAATGTACATAACTTGTATACTATATTCAAAAAAAATACAAAAGTTATACACTTGAATTAAGCATATCCCTTAAATTTCAGTAAGACTCTCAATCGTTTATCAATATGTGAAAAACTACCATGTTCCTCCTAGTGGATTTTGGTGGAATTTTTGTAATATATAATTATGCATGTAGTAACAATAAAAAAATATTCACAGTCTGTTTGTTTTGTTATTACTACTTTGAGTTTGTTTAGAATGTGTGACTTACTTCTGACATTTGCCTTACACGTGCATTGTCCGAGTGTTGCGTGGCAGCTGGTGGCGCCCCCTACAGTGCCAGCTGTGTTGCAGTGGCACGCCTCGCAGCCCATGGGGTTGGCTGCTTGCAGGTTGAAGTAGCCCAGCTTGCAGTGGTCACACTGACGGCCCTCCACTGCTGACCGACAGGAACACTGACCTCCGACCTAACAGGGACACTCTCATCAATGTCTATATGGTTGGTACATTACGTTATCACAAATAAATACTGTACATTAAGAATGTGAATAAAAAGGAAATATTTATATGATAAATACATTACATTATCACTGCAGCAAAAGCAGCAGTAGTAGTATCAACCTTTACAATGATGACCATATCATCTATACAGCATTGTTTCCAATGGGCCATCACAATGCAATGAAGTCATTAATATTGCAGTCCTTTGGAAAAGATAAGCCAAACACAGAGAAATGTGAACATGTCTAACAGAAGGTAACACCCTGCAGTGGATGAACAATTAAGTCTAGATGATTGCATCTTTGAGAACATTTATAAAATTAAAAGATTCACATGAATTTCAGTGATCAAGTTAAAAGCTTTACAGGTAAGTTAGAGATTTGACAGACCTTGGCACAGTCAAGATGGTTGTCCTGCACACCCACACTGTTACAATCACAGGGAGTGCAGACGTCATCAGCATACAGACTCTTGCCATCAGCCCTGAAGAAGCCGACCTGACACGTGTCACACTGTCGGCCTGTCGTTCTGTGCTGACAGTCCACACACACCCCACCCCCTCCACGGACAGGATCCGCGGAAAATGGGTCACGGGTTTCATTGTAGATGCATTCGGTTGCATGAGTGTAGCACTCACACAGTTTGCAGTTGTTAGCACTGACTTGGTCTCCGCGCCTGAATGGCTTGTCATTGGCCAATGCACTGCATCGTTCACACTGTCACCAAGGAAATTACACAAAATACATAATTGCCATGGATACAATCAGTACATAATGTTCATAAATGGTGAACATTTTTAAGCATTGCCGAATCCTTTCTGTGGATTTTAAGGGGATGTACTAAGCAAACTACTCTTATGTCATATCATCAGAGATACAATGAGCTGCATCATATGATGTAGCCAAGGTCACACACATGTGATAAGACCAAGATGACAGCACACATATGATATGATCAAAGTGATTATACACATGTGATATGACTAAGGTGACAGCACACATGTGATATGACCAAAGTGATAGCACACGTGATATGATTAAGGTGATGACACACATGTGATATTACATGACCATGATGACAGCACACATGTGATATGACTAAAGTGATAGCACACACGTTATATGATTATGGTTGCAGCACACATGCGATATGACCAAAGTGGTAGCACACATTGTATGACCAAAGTAACAGCACTGACCTGGTTTCCTTCTGTGTGACTATCCACGCGACAGAAGCACTTATACGGCCGCGCAGAGACATCACATGACTCGGCATGACCATGACAGTTACACCTATCAAATATCACAACTTAGCATGACCATGAGAGATACACCTATCAAATATCACAACTCAGCATGATCATGACAGTTACACCTATCAAACATCACAACTCAGCATGACCATGACAGCTACACCTATCAAATATCACAACTCAGTATGACCATGACAGGTACACCTATCAAATATCACAACTCAACATGACCATGACAGCTACACCTATCAAATATCACAACTCAGCATGACCACGACAGCTACACCTATCAAATATCACAACTCAGCATGACCATGACGGTTACACCTATCAAATATCACTATTCAACATGATCATGACATTTACACCTATCAAATATCACAACTCAACATGATCATGACATTTACACCTATCAAATATCACAACTGACCATGACCATGACAGTTACACCTATCAAATATCACAACTCAGCATGACCATGAAAGTTACACATCAAATATCACAAATCAGCATGACCATGACAGTTACACCTATCAAATATCACAACTCAGCATGACCATGACAGTTACACCTTTCATCAACATTACACAAACTAAAAAATCTGAGATTCATTTGAAATGTTTTTTCTATTACAATTATTTATAATTATTATTTCTTGCTCATATGCATAATTTGCATGCATACAATCATGCCTGCATTCTGATTTATGCTCTGCAATGATTTATTTAATCAATATACAGTATGTAAGTTGTGACATTAAACCTAGATGACTTTACAAAGGACAAGTGACTGATCTGCTTGATATGAAGTTCAGTTGTTTGAAAATATAATAAGTTGTGCACATATGAAAACTAGTACTTTACCTGCCAGTCACAATATACTCGTATATGCCGTAGTATTCATGTCTGGGATGTGTCACATAATAGTGGCCTTGTAGTCGCACTCGAATCTGTGTAGCTTTCACAAAGTCAAAGAGTTCTCTTGTGTTATAGAAATCGTTGTGACCGGGCCGAGGAACGGGCTCCGTCGACAGGACACTGAAAGTGATGTTGCCCTTGGAGTAGGGCACTGACATGCCATTTCTGAAGCAACCAACAGCTATGTCACAACATTAAACTCTCCAAGGTTGAATCATGATGGCAATGAAATAACAGCAAGTCCACATCTATACTTGTTCAACAAAACAATAAAGCAATACTAACATTGCAAAAAAGTGGTAAAATAATAATGTAAATAAATAAATGTACATAAAAGGTTAATCTTTTCTTTGTGGTGAAGAGTTGATATAATGGTCACGTTTCTTTCACTTACGTTCCAAACTGCAAACAGTTGATGGACGTTGGTGAGTTGAGTTCACCATTGTTGGGCTTGCCAAAGGCCTGCCCACAGTCTGTGGCATAGAACTGCCATGGCTGCCAGGCAGACTTTGCTGTGAGGCGCCGTTCTATGGTCACCACCTTTGGCTGCGGACTGTAGAACTGTATCACTATGTAGAAGACCTGGGAAGATAATAAAAATGAAACTTTGACAGAAATGTAGATGACTCATAAGGAGATTACATGACATAGGTAAGTCTAGTAAAGGAGGGAGGGAGGGAGGGAGAGAACAGACAGACAGACAGGCATAAAGGAGACAGACATACAGAGACATGGAAAGAAGGAGAGAGAGAGGGAGGGAGGGAGGGAGGGAGGGAGGGAGGGAGGGAGGGAGGGAGGGAGGGAGGGAGGGAGGGAGAGAGAGAGAGAAAGCGAGATAGAGAGAGGGTAGACATCATGGTTACTTAGATTATGTTTCCATAAGTTATCTATTAATATACAAGACAATCTGAAAGCAGATATGTATGTTTCTAGAATGACAATTGTGAGTGACTGCTTCCTTCTGTGATTACTTAGTCGTCTTCATTTTACTTTATGTTCTTGCATTGCTGTTATTTTCAAACAATAACTCCTAAAGATGACTGAAAGCAGCTGAGAATTGTTTCCATTGACACCAATGATACAGTGCCACCTTACTTGTGTAAGTTACATATAGTTCTCAATTAGGTCGTCAGAAATTATGCTCTAAACACTTCAGTATTCACGTGTTCACCTGAAGGTATTTTACCTCAAAAGATCATTCTGAATACTTATAGTTCTCAGTAAAATATATTTACAGAGAGTTTATATACTAATGTTTAGTAGCAATTAAAATCTGTATCTCTGAGAAGTGAGACTCATGTCATGGTGGAGGCTCATGCCTCACGCCTCACATCATGGTGGAGACACATGCCTCATATCATGGTGGAGACTCATGCTTCATGTCATGGTTGAGGCTCATGCCTCATGCCTCATGTCATGATGGAGACTCATGCCTCATACCATGGTGGAGACTCATGCTTCATGTCATGGTGGAGGCTCATGCCTCATGTCATAGTGGAGTTTCATTCCTCGTGTCATAGACATAGTGGAAGCTCATGCCTCATGTCATGATGGAGACTCATGTCTCATAGCATGGTGGAGACTCATGCTTCATGTCATTATTGAGGCTCAGGCCTCGACATTAACACTGGCACGATGACCCGGCGCCTTTTTTGAAGCTGTTGGGCCAGTTCGGGCCACCAGTTTTTATATTTTACTGGCCCGACGGGCCACTGGTTTCCGGTTCTCGAACGCCGCCGCGACGAAGCGGCGGTCACGGCAGACCCGACTCAGTTATAGGACATTGTAAACATAACGTAGATATTAATTTATTTTGATCAATAATGAGTCCAAACTCCAACACTTATCATGCGGACGACGGCATGCAAAGCCATCGAATAAATTTTCTAACCACCGACAGCGCAGGTTTTTATGACGAGATGCCATTTTTTAAGTCCCGCCGCGTCCCTTGGACACACTTTGTACGGTGGTTGGAAGCTGCCTCGACTTTAGAATTATGCATTCTCTAGATATAGGAATGCAGCTTAAATCAAAATTTAACTAGTGGCAGAAACCAAACGTAACGCTGCGTCAGCAAGGGCAAGGTGAAGGCCATCTATTTTGGGTGGTGACACCTAGCGAATGAACCGTGAAATAGTCTAATGCCTTGATTGACCTGTACAGCAGTGTCAACTCAACTACCGACTAACTAGCTGTCATCACACTGGCCACACTTTATTTAAACTTGGCAATTACGGTATATATGTATCTGAGTACACACTTAAACAGTATTACAATATTGTTAGCTTTGGACATCTCACTTTGAACAATCAATATGTGTATAGTAACTTCTAACGACTTGTCTTTGACTTTGTTCGTTAAATTATAAAAAAGACTAATAATGTTTTGCACCTCACTATGATGTGTCAGCTTATTTTTGACAGTAACATAAAATCCGTGCCAGTAACTTTCACAGGCGGGCCACTAACTTTTCAAATCTACTGGCCCAGGGGACCAGTAAATTCAAAACCTTAATGTCAAGGCCTGAGGCTCATGCCTCATGTCATAGACATAGTGGAGTTTCATTCCTCATGTCATGGTGGAGGCTCATGCCTCATGTCATGATGAAGGCTCATGCCTCATGTCATAGTGGAGTTTCATTCCTCATGTCATGGTGGATGCTCATGCCCTATGTCATGGTGGAGGCTCATGCCTCATGTCATGGTTGAAACTCATGTCATGGTGGGGACCCATGCCTCATGTCATGGTGGGGACCCATGCCTCATGTCATGGTGGGAACCCATGCCTCATGTCATGGTGGAGGCTCATGCCTCATGTTATGGTGGGGACCCATGCCTTATGTCATGGTGGGGACCCATGCCACATGTCATGGTGAAGGCTCATGCCTCATGTCATGGTGAAGGCTCATGCCTCATGTCATAGTGAAGTTTCATTCCTCACGTGATGATGGAGGTTCATGCCTCATGTCATGATGGAGACTCATGCCCTATGTCATGGTGGAGGCTCATGCCTCATGTCATGGTGGAGGCTCATGACTCATGTCATGGTGGAAACTCATGCCTCATGTCATGGTGGGGACCTATGCCTCATGTCATGTTGGAGACCCATGCCTCATGTCATGGTGGAGTTTCATTCCTCATCTCATGGTGGAGGCCCAGCCTAATATATAGGTAATGTTCTCACCTCAAACTGGTCACCCAAGTCGACCTCAATAGTGATATCGCTGAGGAAGGCAGACACCCACATGCTGTTGCTGTTGCCGTCGTTGAGGTAGGCCAGGGGGTGCGAGTCATTGTGTAGACGCAGTATCTCATCCCCCACGTTGTCTGCCACCCCATTGCGGATACACAAGTGGGTGGAGAGAGGCTTCACCCTGGGGTGTGTGGGCGGGCAGCGACAGGAGGACTGGATGGCCACCTCAGGAAACTCTCCCATGTAAACTGCCATTATCTCCCTGCAACAGCAGAAGGCTGTATGAAGAGACTATGACTGGGAGTGGTTGTCATGGGGTGGCAGTCATGGGGTAGCAGTCATGGGGTGGCAGTCATGGGTTAGCAGTCATGGGGTAGCAGTCATGGGGTGGGAGTCATGGGGTGAGAGTAATTGGGTGGCAGTCATGGAGTGGCAGTCATGGTGTGGCTGTCATGGGGTGGCAGTCATGGGATGGCAGTTATGGGGTGGCAATCATGGTGTGGCAATCATGAGGTAGCTGTCATGGGGTGCCAGACTTGGGGAAGCTGTCATGGGGTAGTTGTTGTGATAGGCCAGGAGCAGTTCTGCCTGGTTTTGCACTGAGTAGGTCCCAACCAATCTAGTAGTCATGGGGTGGCAGTCATGGAGTACCAGTCATGGGGTGGCAGTTATGGGGCAGCAGTCTTGGGTAGCAGTCATGGGGTGGCAGTCATGATGTGGCAGTCATGGTGTGGCAGTTATGGGGTGGAAGTCATGGGGTAGCTGTCATGGGGTGGCAGTCATTGTGTAGCAGTCATGGGGTTGCTGTCATGGTGTGGCAGTCATGGGATAGGAGTCACGGGGTGCCAGTCATTGTGTGGCTGTCATGGGGTAGCTGTCATTGGGTGGCAGTCATTTGGTGGCAGTCATGGGGTGGAAGTCATGGTGTGGCAGTCATGGGATAGCAGTCACAGGGTGCCAGTCATTGTGTGGCTGTCTTGGGGTAGCTGTCATGGGGTGACAGTCATTGTGTAGCAGTCATGGGGTAGCTGTCATGGTGTGGCAGTCATGGGATGGAAGACATGGTGTGGCAGTCATGGGATAGCAGTCACAGGGTGCCAGTCATTGTGTGGCTGTCATTGTGTAGCAGTCATGGGGTGGGAGTCATGTGGTAGCTGTCATATGGTGGCAGTCATTGGGTAGCAGTCATGGGGTGACAATCATGGGGTGGCAGTCATGGGGTGGAAGGCTTGGGAAAGCTGTCATGGGGTAGCTGTTGTGATAGGCCAGGAACATTTCTGCCTGGTTTTGCACTGAGTAGGTCCCAATTGATCCCCTTTGTCTCCTGCTAGTCAATATTTGCACTCTCTACAAATTTAATATTGTTTATGTCCATTTGTGATTGTATTTTGATGATGACCCAGATGATTTTGCATTTAGTCACTCCTAAAATAAAAAAAATTATATATATATATATATATGTGTGTGTTTGTTTATGTGCATGCGTGCGTGCGTGTATGTGCATGTGTGTGTGTGTGTTTGTGTGTGTGTGTGTGTGTGTGTGTGTGTGTGTGTGTGTGTGTGTGTGTGTGTGTGTGTGTGAGTGTGTGTGTGTGTGTGTGTGTGTGTGTGTGTGTGTGTATGTGTGTTCGTGTGTGTTTGCCTAACTTGTGGAATGTGATTTATGTCCTTTTTGGTGTATGTTTCAAGCCAATCTGAAAAGTATCATTTTGATATCAGTCTAAAACATGTTCAGTGTCAATAATGAAATTCTCAAAGACAGCAATGGTTCACTTTATTGACAATGTATTAACTGCCCCTTCCCCCAGGGCAAACACACAGCTTTATAAGACTTACCGATTGGTAAGAGCATCTCTATAAAATCTCAAATCTTGCAGCCTTCCTTGGAATTGATCTTTACCTGTTGCATAAAACATTGCTATGATGATACACACATGCACACAGATAACAGAAGCTAAGATGTGTTTATATAATTATTGTGTGTGTGTGTGTGTGTGTGTGTGTGTGTGTGTGTGTGTGTGTGTGTGTGTGTGTGTGTGTGTGTGTGTGTGTGTGTATGCATGTGTGTGCATGCTTGTATGTGTGCGTGTGTGCGTGCGTGTGTGCATGTGTGTGTGTGTATGTGTGTGGGTATATGTGTGTGTGTATGTGTTTGTGCGTGCATGCGTGTCATGTCATTTGTGTGTGGGTATGTGTGATTGTGCGAGTGTTGTATGGTATTTGTATATGTGGGTATGCATGAGTGCTTGTATGTGCACAAACATAATAAGAGACTGTATGTAGATATGAGCAGAAGGTTTTCCCAAGTGTTGTACTTGCCATCTCTTGTCTGTCCTAGAATGAAGTTGCCTGGTGTGTCCCGGATCACTCCCACCAGGCCCTTCGTGCCACTCGCTGCATAGCCTGGACCGATGCCATTCACAAAGTAACTCACCACCGTGTCGTACACCTGCAAGCAACAGATGGCCCCACTTCTATTAACTCTTCCTTTCAAGTTAGTACCATTAAACATTTCAGTTGTAACACATGTTGAAGGTTTTTAGATGTTTACAATAAACATGCCAAAAAGTGCACAATTGAGGTTTCAGTTTTTAATGAAAACTAAATTTCTTTGATTAATTTCAGATGTGACATGGGGGAAGTATAGAAGACATGGAGACAACATGTCTTCACACTAGGCTTGTTTTCTCATTATATTTTATAACAGTTATTTGTTATCCTTCCAGAATGCCTTACATGTTCAATTCAAATTCATGTTTAATATTACACATTCTGTAATTACGTTTTTTCTTAAATCCAACTATAAAAAATTAAAGGGTGACATTGGTATTATTTTAATATTAATTAAAATCTGAAGAAGTATACAAAACTGTAGACTGCTTGTTGTTTACAGCTACACTTTCAATATTACGTTAGACAACATTGAAGTAAATACTGTTTTTTTTGTAATGGAGATGATGGAAATGTCACTGTAATAGAACTATTTGTACTAACTATTTCCTAGTACAATTGAAGTAATAGCACCATTTTTTATAAGATTCTGCAAACATATGAGTGTCTCCCCATTTGCTCATTAGCAACCAGTGTGTGAAAATACCACAAGTAAATATAGTTGACAGTATACACAAGTTGGTACCTTTAAATTATATTGGTATTGAAAGTTTCAGTGTAAAATAAATGCAACAAACATAACACACACACACCACTCACTCACACACACACACCACTCACTCACACACACCACTCACACTCTCTCACACACACACACCCCTCACTCACACACATCTCTCATGAGCACACACACACCACTCACACGTGCACACACACACACACACCTCTCACACACACACACACACACACACACACACACACACACACACACACACACACACACACACACACACACACACACACACACACACACACACACACACACACACACACATATACCACTCACTCACTCATACATACACACACACACACACACCAATTATGCATACACACATACACACACACCACTCACACACACATCAATTACATGCGCACATACACACACACACCACTCACTCACACACACACACACACACACACACACACACACACACACACACCAGTTACGTGCACACACACACACACCACTCGCACACACACACACACACACACACACAAACACACACACACACACACACACACACACACACACACACACACACACCAATTACGCGCATGCACACACACACACACACACACACACACCAATTATGCACACACACACCACTCACACATACACACACACCACTCATGCATGCGCACACACACAAACCACTCAGGTGCACACACACAACACATATACACACACACACCAAATGCACAAGTCACACAAAACAATGTCATGCACACCTATGGACACATGCTTGTGCACATGCATGCATAAATATGTAACATAATTTATAGTTTTTGCCCAACATCAGTCCTTATAAAAGAAGCATTTATTCAATCATTCAATCAGGTCATGCATATAAGTATCTATTTCCTAGTACAATTGAAGTAATAGCACTTTTTTTTTTAAGATTCTGCAAACATATGAGTGTCTCCCCATGTGCTCATTAGTAACCAGTGTGTGAAAATACCACAAGTAAATATAGTTGACAGTATACACAAGTTGGTACCTTTAAATTATATTGATATTGAAAGTTTCAGTGTAAAATAAAGTTAAACAACAATGCATTAAGTTGGCTAACACTTTTCATTTTAATACAGCTTTAACAACTCAGTAAGATCAAACACAACAAATGTAACAAACATAACACACACACACACCACTCACTCACACACACACACCACTCACTCACTCACACAAACACACACACCACTCACACTCTCTCTCACACACACACCCCTCACTCACACACACACACACACACACACACACACACACACACACACACACACACACACACACACACACACACACACACACACACACACACACACACACACACACACACACACACACACACACACACACACACACACACACACTCACACACACACATCACTCATGAGCACACACACCACTCACACGTGCACACACACACACACCTCACACACACACACACACACATACCACTCACTCACTCATACATACACACACACACACACACACCAATTATGCATACACACATACACACACACCACTTACACACACATCAATTACATACGCACATACACACACACACCACTCACTCACACACACACACACACACCAGTTACGTGCACACACACACCACTCACACGCACACACACACACACCAATTACGCGCATGCACACACACACACACACCAATTATGCACACACACACACCACTCACACATACACACACACACCACTCATGCATGCGCACACAAACCACTCAGGTGCACACACACAACACATATACACACACACACCAAATGCACACGCCACACAAAACAATGTCATGCACACCTATGAACACATGCTTGTGCACATGCATGCATAAATATGTAACATAATTGATAGTTTTTGCCCAACATCAGTCCTTATAAACGAAGCATTTATTCAATCATTCAATCAGGTCATGCGTACAAGTATCTATGCATAGTCTTTTGGTCACATAGTCCTGTTTTTGGTGCAACTTACACACTTGAAAAAATATTCCTCAGCTTAGTGCAAAAAATCTTAAACTGTGAAAATTATAAATATGTTTTACATACTCATAATTCAATTGTTGTGAGATATCAATGATTAACGGGTGGTTGAAATTTGATAGAAATCAATACAAGTTACCACTAACAAGACTATTTAATATCATATTGGTGTGATAATGTATCCAAATGATCTTTTATAGCATTCCAGTTGTAGAACAGTCTAGCTCTTCATATTTGTCTTCTGGACTGAACTAATTCTGACAAATAAATTACTAGGAGTTCAAATCTTTTCTCTTGAGTAGACCTTCATATGCAATGTTTTAACCCATTAAAGTTTTTATTAATAATAAAACAAAAGTTGTTGGGCCTTGCATCATGCCTCCTTAGAGATGATGCCTGGAGATGGTACACAAAGACAAGTGCCTTATGAATGAGTGCACAGAACTTGTATTTATGAGTAACTGGTCTGGCTAACTGACTTTGGACACACATCACAAATACTGCAGGTCTACTGCAGGCACAACATTAATTAATTACAAGATTAGAGTACTTACATAACAAAGATATTAAACACATTGTTAGCACAGGGTGATTTGCACAACTGACACTGTTGTGTTGTGAACAAAGCAACCATTAGTTGGAGATAGAATGGCCTTGGGTGGTACTGCTATGTACCAAGATGTAGTTAGTTGGAGCTAGGGTAGCCTTGTGTGGTACTGCTATGTACCAATATATAGTTAGTTGGAGCTAGGGTAGCCTTGGGTGGTACTGCTATGTACCAATATATAGTTAGTTGGAGCTAGGATAGCCTTGTGTGGTACTGCTATGTACCAAGGTACAGTTAGTTGGAGCTAGGATAGCCTTGCGTGGTACTGCTATGTACCAAGATACAGTTAATTGGAGCTAGGGTAGCCTTGTGTGGTACTGCTATGTACCAAGGTACAGTTAGTTGGAGCTAGGGTAGCCTTGTGTGGTACTGCTATGTACCAAGGTATAGTTAGTTGGAGCTAGGATAGCCTTGTGTGGTACTGCTATGTACCAAGGTACAGTTAGTTGGAGCTAGGATAGCCTTGTGTGGTACTGCTATGTACAAAGATACAGTTAATTGGAGCTAGGGTAGCCTTGTGTGATACTGCTATGTACCAAGGTATAGTTAGTTGGAGCTAGGATAGCCTTGTGTGGTACTGCTATGTACCAAGATACAGTTAATTGGAGCTAGGGTAGCCTTGTGTGATACTGCTATGTACCAAGGTATAGTTAGTTGGAGCTAGGGTAGCCTTGTGTGGTACTGCTATGTACCAATATATAGTTAGTTGGAGCTAGGATAGCCTTGTGTGGTACTGCTATGTACCAATATATAGTTAGTTGGAGCTAGGATAGCCTTTTGTGGTACTGCTATGTACCAATATATAGTTAGTTGGAGCTAGGATAGCCTTGTGTGGTACTGCTATGTACCAAGGTATAGTTAGTTGGAGCTAGGATAGCCTTGTGTGGTACTGCTATGTACCAAGGTATAGTTAGTTGGAGCTAGGATAGCCTTGTGTGGTACTGCTATGTACCAAGGTATAGTTAGTTGGAGCTAGGATAGCCTTGTGTGATACTGCTATGTACCAAGGTATAGTTAGTTGGAGCTAGGATAGCCTTGTGTGGTACTGCTATGTACCAAGATATAGTTAGTTAGAGCTAGGATAGCCTTGTGTGGTACTGCTATATACCAAGGTGTAGTTAGTTGCAGCTAGGGTAGCCTTGTGTGGTACTGCTCTGTACCAAGATATAGTTAGTTGGAGCTAGGATAGCCTTGTGTGGTACTGCTATGTACCAAGGTATAGTTAGTTGGAGCTAGGACAGCCTTGTGTGGTACTGCTATGTACCAAGGTATAGTTAGTTGGAGCTAGGATAGCCTTGTGTGGTACTGCTATGTACCAAGATATAGTTAGTTGGAGCTAGGATAGCCTTGTGTGGTACTGCTATGTACCAAGATATAGTTAGTTGGACCTAGGATAGCCTTGTGTGGTACTGCTATGTACCAAGGTATAGTTAGTTGGAGCTAGGATAGCCTTGTGTGGTACTGCTATGTACCAAGGTATAGTTAGTTGGAGCTAGGATAGCCTTGTGTGGTACTGCTATGTACCAAGGTATAGTTAGTTGGAGCTAGGATAGCCTTGTGTGGTACTGCTATGTACCAAGGTATAGTTAGTTGGAGCTAGGACAGCCTTGTGTGGTACTGCTATGTACCAAGGTATAGTTAATTGGAGCTAGGATAGCCTTGTGTGGTACTGCTATGTACAAGATACAGTTAATTGGAGCTAGGGTAGCCTTGTGTGGTACTGCTATGTACCAAGATATAGTTAGTTGGAGCTAGGATAGCCTTGTGTGGTACTGCTATGTACCAAGATATAGTTAGTTGGAGCTAGGATAGCCTTGTGTGGTACTGCTATATACCAAGGTATAGTTAGTTGCAGCTAGGGTAGCCTTGTGTGGTACTGCTCTGTACCAAGATATAGTTAGTTGGAGCTAGGATAGCCTTGTGTGGTACTGCTATGTACCAAGGTATAGTTAGTTGGAGCTAGGACAGCCTTGTGTGGTACTGCTATGTACCAAGGTATAGTTAGTTGGAGCTAGGATAGCCTTGTGTGGTACTGCTATGTACCAAGGTATAGTTAGTTGGAGCTAGGATAGCCTTGTGTGGTACTGCTATGTACCAAGATATAGTTAGTTGGAGCTAGGATAGCCTTGTGTGGTACTGCTATGTACCAAGATATAGTTAGTTGGACCTAGGATAGCCTTGTGTGGTACTGCTATGTACCAAGGTATAGTTAGTTGGAGCTAGGACAGCCTTGTGTGGTACTGCTATGTACCAAGGTATAGTTAATTGGAGCTAGGATAGCCTTGTGTGGTACTGCTATGTACAAGATACAGTTAATTGGAGCTAGGGTAGCCTTGTGTGGTACTGCTATGTACCAAGATATAGTTAGTTGGAGCTAGGATAGCCTTGTGTGGTACTGCTATGTACCAAGATATAGTTAGTTGGAGCTAGGATAGCCTTGTGTGGTACTGCTATGTACCAAGATATAGTTAGTTGGAGCTAGGATAGCCTTGTGTGGTACTGCTATGTACCAAGGTATAGTTAGTTGGAGCTAGGATAGCCTTGTGTGGTACTGCTATGTACCAAGGTGTAGTTAGTTGGAGCTAGGATAGCCTTGTGTGGTACTGCTATGTACAATATACAGTTAATTGGAGCTAGGGTAGCCTTATGTGGTACTGCTATGTACCAATATATAGTTAGTTGGAGCTAGGATAGCCTTGTGTGGTATTGCTATGTACCAATATATAGTTAGTTGGAGCTAGGATAGCCTTGTGTGGTACTGCTATGTACCAAGATATAGTTAGTTGGAGCTAGGATAGCCCTGTGTGGTACTGCTATGTACCAAGGTATAGTTAGTTGGAGCTAGGACAGCCTTGTGTGGTACTGCTATGTACCAAGGTATAGTTAGTTGGAGCTAGGATAGCCTTGTGTGGTACTGCTATGTACCAAGGTACAGTTAGTTGGAGCTAGGGTAGCCTTGTGTGGTACTGCTATGTACAAGATACAGTTAATTGGAGCTAGGGTAGCCTTGTGTGGTAATGCTATGTACCAATATATAGTTAGTTGGAGCTAGGATAGCCTTGTGTGGCACTGCTATGTACCAATATATAGTTAGTTGGAGCTAGGATAGCCTTGTGTGGTACTGCCATATACCAATATATAGTTAGTTGGAGCTAGGTTAGCCTTGTGTGGTACTGCTATGTACCAAGGTACAGTTAGTTGGAGCTTGGTTCACATCATACCTCGCTGGTCGCACTAACGCAGTTAAGATACGCGAAGTCACTTCAACCCCGAGACCAATTCATCACCGTGTTCCGCAAGGCTCGGTCCTAGGTCCACTTTTATTCAACACATACATTCTACCTATCGGCATTGCTGGCATCTTCGAACGCCATCAGATCCGCAACCATATAAACGTGGATGACACTCAGCTGTGTGTGTATGCTGAGTGTCCGCCATTGAATCATGCTGATGCACTATGAAAAATCGATGAATGTGTTCGTGACATAAGACGCTGGCTGAATTGCAACCATCTCCTACCAAACGCGACGAAAACAGAAGCCATCTTTTTTCGTTTCAGCACCATCCGCTCGCCTTCTACAGTGTCTACCATTGATAACACTGACACCGACTGTTCGTGGTATTGGCATTATACTTGACATGTCGGCTCAAGTATCGAACGCCTGTCATGCTGCTTACTCCAACCTATTTCGCATTGCCAAGATATGAACAAGTCTGACAATTACAGCATGTAAGACTCTCGTCCTCTCCCATGTTACATCACGGCTCGACTACGGGAACGCTGTCCTGTATGGCATCTCCGACCACATTTTGCACCATCTTGACTTGAGATGGTGCACCGCTCAGTGGCCAGAGTTGTGCTGCGAATCAGGTGGGGCAACCGGCGAAGCATGACAGCCGTATTACAAAAGCTGCACTGGTTTCTCGTGAAGTACTGCATTGAGTACAAGCTACTCGTCATTGTGTTTCGTGCCCTCCACAATCAGACGCCAATGTACCTTACGTCGCTCATCATCCCAGAAGTACAGTTTTTTGCGGGATACATCAGGGCTTGTTATAATGTTAGCAAAGGGAAAAAAATCCAGCCACTGTAAAATACAGCCCACCGATCTTGGATTCTGTCTGGCACCTTGTCAGGTTCTGTTGATTTGTTTGTTTTTAAGTCATGGAGTAATTTGTCGTCTCCTTTTGTTGTGATGGTGATGTGTTTTATACTAGTAATCTATTGATATGACTGTGCATACATTGATGGATGTTGCATACACATATACATTGTGCGCCACATAAATTTGTGTGTGTATATATATATATATATGACAATAACAGTAAAACTATTTTATCCATGTGACAGTCACACAAGATATAGCGTACACTATGCACACTAATTGAAATGTGTATAGTCCTTTATATAGTCGGTTTGATGCTAGTAATGAAACAAAGATACTGTACTAAAGTATCTTTGTTTCATTACTAGTATCAAACCGACTACAGTACCTGTAGGCATAGTTACTTATGCACTACCCAAGTATGCAATCCACAAACACTACATTAATTCATGTATGTTTAATGCATACAATGCTTATGTTTTCAAATAATTTAAATTCTCATAATTACATACCTTACCTTAGGATACCTTAGGACTGTTCTGATCGCAGGATCTTCTCGGTTCCTCAATGATCAGATCCTCTTCTTCGGGGTCTAGTATTAAGAGTTTGTGTTTTCCGGTTCCAGTGTTTAATGTTAGTGGGGCTTCATAGTCGTATAATATCTCCTGGGTTGACCAGAATTTATCAAGGTGGTTTTTAAATGAATTTATTGATTTTGCTTGTATTACTGAATCAGGTAAACTGTTCCATGGTTCAACCACTCTAAGCAGGAATGCATTTTTTCTGATGTTTAGTTTTGCTCTTTGGTTGAACAGTTTAAGGGAGTGTCCTCTGTTACTGGATCGTGATGCCACATCCTCCCACTTAGGAAGGTTTGGTGCAGATTTGTTGTCATATATGTTGTGCATTATTTTGTACACTTCAATCATATCTCCTCTTAACCTACGATATGTTAATGTGGGTAACTTAAGTAATTTTAGTCTTTCAATATATGATAAGTCCCTCATACCAGGTACCGGGTAGTTCTTTTGTGGCTCTTCTCTGGACATTTGCTGTGGCTATTTTATGTTTCGTCTTAAATGGATACCATACTGCTATTGCATAATCTAGGTGGGATCTAACCATAGTCTTGTATAGTGGCAAGAAAGTGTATGTATCTAAGAACTGAAAAGTTCTTCTGATTACTTTTGTCATTCTGGTTGCTTTATTAACCACTTGGTTGATGTGATCATCAAAAGAAAGTTTTGAATCAATAATTACTCCTAAATCTTTTTGTTTGTCTGTGGTGACAAGAGCATGTTTGACATTATTTGTTGCCATAAAATATTTACTTTCACCAATATTATTTTTCCCAATTTCCATGTGTACACATTTATCAGGATGGAATTTTAACAACCACTTGTCGCTCCATTGTTCTAGTATTCTTAAATCATGTTGAAGTA
Source organism: Escarpia spicata (assembly GCA_963995525.1). Classification (NCBI taxonomy): domain Eukaryota; kingdom Metazoa; phylum Annelida; class Polychaeta; order Sabellida; family Siboglinidae; genus Escarpia; species Escarpia spicata. The sequence continues at coordinate 17,224,088 of OZ023211.1, read as the reverse complement.
CATCCTGATCATCTATATGTGTTATTGTTCTAAATATCTTTATGTCATCAGCAAATAGAAATGTGTTTGAATTTGTTAGATCTGGGAGGTCATTAATATATAGAACAAAAAGTAAGGGTCCTAGAACGGAACCCTGGGGTATCCCTGATATTACCTCTTTCCAGCTAGACTTGTTGTTTTCTATCTGTGATGAATGATTCTATTCAGTTAGTCAGTTCTTCTGAAATGTTGAAGCTTTTTAATTTGCTAATTAATCTTTTGTGTGGCACGGTGTCAAAGGCTTTTTTGAAATCCATGTATATAACATCAGTGTGGTTGCCCTTGTCCATTTCTTTAGTCCAGTCATCTATTATTTTGATTAGTTGTAGAACTGTTGATCGGCCAGATATAAATCCATATTGTTTTTGACTAAATAGATTATTTACTTTCATGTAGTTTATAATGTGATTTCTAATAATTTTTTCCATACATTTACATACTATGCTTGTTAAACTTATTGGGCGGTAGTTACTAGCTAGTTTCTTGTTTCCATTTTTATAAATTGCTGATATTTTAGCCTCTTTCCAGTCATTGGGAATGCAGGAAGTTATAATCGACGTTTCAAAAATTGGTTTTAAGGGTTGACAAATACTTGCTGACAACTCATTTAGTAGCCTGGCGTCTATTCCATCTGGGCCAGGCGATTTGCTTATATTAAGTTGTTTTAATGTCAGTAGTATTATATTTTCAGTTAGTTTTAATTTGTCCATTGCATGTTTATTGTTTACTTTAGGTATGGTTGGTATAGGTCCTGACTGTTCTTTGGTGAATACACTGGAGAAATAGTCAGCAAGTATATTTGCTTTTTCTTCATCTTCATTTGTTGTTTGAGATTTTAGGTTGGTGGGGTCTATGTTCAGTTCCCCAATTCCTTGTTTGATTGTAGTTTTTGATTTATAATATTTCCAAAAGACTTTGGGGTTTTTCTTGGTCTGGTATGCTAGATTTCGTTCAAATTCCTTTCGGAGCTTTCTGGTTAGAGCTCGGATTTTATTTCTGCTTTTACAGTACGCTAGATATTTTGTTCCATCCCTTGTTTCCATGTATCTTGTCCATAATCTGTTTTTACGTCTAATTAGTTTTCTTGTATAAGCATCCAGGGGGAAGTTTCCCTTTCTATTATTTGTAACTATTTTTTGAGGTACATATTTATCTTCTAATGAGTTTAGTACTGTTTTGAAGATTTCCCATTGACCATTAACATTATCCTTACAGTCTTTAAATTTTTCTTCCCAGTTAATATTTGAACATTCTATTCTCATTGCATCATAGTTTGCCACATTATACAGCTTCCTTTTTTTAGTATAATTACTTGTTATAAAGTTGCACACTATACTGAATTTGAGTACACAATGGTCACTTTTGCCCAGAGGGCTAAGGTACTCTAATTCTCCTACATTATCTTCGTCATTAGATAGAATCAGATCTAACAGGTTTGTGTTAGTTGTGCCTCGTCCTCTGGTGGGGTTTGACACATGTTGAACCATGAAGGTGTCTCTAAGGCATTCCACAAATAAAAAAAATTAATTGTTGGGGTTATTTGATTTGGTCGTCCAATGATTCCAATTTATCTCAGGGAGGTTGAAATCTCCAGTAATTACAATGTGAGAGTATTTATGTTGTGATATTGATCTGATCATATTTAGAAGTTCTACATTATTTTCTTCAGATCCCCCATCAGTTCTGTATATGCATCCAAAAAGAAGTTTGTTTTTATTTTTTTATTAGATTTCTCTAAATAAGCATTCTTTGAAAGTTGTGACTAGGTTTATATAGTCTGCATGCAGGGAATTTAGCACATATATTATAATACCTCTTCCTTCAGTATTTTCAAAAAAAATTGAGAATAACATGTAACCTTCTAAGGAAAATTCTGGTGTTGTTACAGAACATTTAGGGTTTTTGGGTTTTACTTCATTAATTGCTATTATGTGGGGTTTTAGTTCTTTGATTCTTTGTTCAAATTCATTTTGTTTGTTCCTTAATTGGTCAGCATTGGTGTAAAAACACTGAATGCTGCCTATCTCATTAAGATTATATTTGTTTACGTTCGTTTTCCCATCTGCTGTTCTAGGTGGATGTGTACTCTTTATTGGCTTTTCCTTATCTTTTTTATTCTTCTTTCCCATGGTGGACCCCTCACTCTGTACAGGTGTTCCCCCGACTCGTCTGCTGCTTCCTGTCTCTTTGCTTTTTCATAGAGCTTTTTAGATTCTTCTCTTTCTTGTTTGGTTTTGTTGTGGTCAATTTTAATATTTTTGAACTTATCATTGTCCTTGATGTGATGGAACTTTCGAAGAAGGGTGCGTTTTTTGTCAATGTGCGTTACTGTAATCAGTACTGGTCTGGGGCTGTTTGCATTTTCTTTGGCTTCCCCGAGCCATCAGATTTCTGTGATGTCAGTGTCTGTAAAGTTATTGTCTATTTCTGTGCAGACTTCTAGGATTTGTTCTTTGTCATGTTGTTGTCTTGTGGTTTTTAGTTGTGATGTTGTTTCTGGCAGGTTGAAGATGATTACATTGTTTAATCTTTTTTCTCTTTCTTTTGCTTCAATGTTTTGCTCCTTTACTTGTAGTTGTACTACTTTTTTCACTTCATTTGGGTTAATGGTTAGCTTTGTTTGGGCTTGTGTTTGGCTCTTTTCTTCTACCTTGGATTCTGAGATAATTCCTCTCACTCTTTTTTCGTCGACTTTGGATCCAAGTTCTTTTTCTATTTCATTTATTCTGTCTTCCACTTTCTTTAGGAATTGTTCGCACCTCTCCTCACAGCTCTTTTCATTTTTGAGATTTGTCATTACTTTTGAGTCACAGGGTGGACAAAACCAATGTATTTGCTGTTTGTCTGTCATTAGTTTATATTCTTTATCGTTTATGTCCACACATTCAATACAAAAATGTTTCTCGCAGAATTCGCACTCTAGCAGTTTATGGTTTGGTCCTTTGAAGTTTTGTTTACACCCTGTGCATGTCCAAACTTCATCATCAACAGTTGTCCACTGAAAATCAGTTTTACTTTATGTCCTTGTTTTTTTTTTGCAGGTTGCCATGACCTACTTTAGTTTTATATTCCTTATTATAATATTTATTTAGTATTTTAGAGTTGTGCAAGGGATCAAGGCAGTGCTGGGAGAAGATGTTGAGTAGTTATAGAATGATGCCCAGGGCGAATCTGGGTTTAATGAGTTGCCTTGATGAATAAGCCAGATTATTATAAAGTGAAGATTTGTGCAGGATGGTTGAAGAAATGTGTTTATGTCTAACTAATTAATAATGTTTATGCCTACATAATTTATAATGTTTGCCTACATAATTGTAGTGGCTTTAACTAAGTTTGTATGTTAAGCGTTGCTTAGGGTGCTTTCTTTTGTTGACTTTTAATTGTGGCGGGAAAATTTTGAATATGAGTTGCGTTATAATTACGATCCTAAGGGTAGAAGTTTTCAAATTTCTGGTATTAATAACAGTATGGGGTTAGAATTGTGCTGTGGGTTTAAGTATTTACTGAGGAGCTTTGATTTGTTAGTTTATGATGAGATTTAGTGCCGCTGGTGTTGCTACGTACGCGCCTTGTACCGGAAAAAACTTTTACACCCATCCCATTACATAAAGCATGTGCACTGTGATAACGTAATATAATTGGGGTATGTTTCCACTGTACACACGTTTTCAAATGTTTTATTAAATAAATGGCCATTGCCATTATGCACCATTACTGAGACTCTTTCACTTTATGAACAGAGCGAAGTGTAGCCCAACTACCATATGATATTTACACATTTAAATATAGTTAAGTATTCATGTGTACATTTCAGAATGTCTGCATGGGCATACGGATGTAAGCAAAAGCCCAGTTGAGTCTAACTCAGCAGTAAACATGCCAAATGGGTACGTGAGTGAATGAATATATCATCATTCTTGCAGGATCATATTCAGTTATGTTATACATTTATAAGAACACATTTAGTATTTTTTGCTAAAATAGTTAACTAACTTTAAACAAATCTCAATTATTTTAGCACCAAATGTGTTTTGGCAGTTTATAGATTACTTGTGCTGAATTAATACAACTTACAACACATTAGTTGGCTAGCATTTATAAAAATGTCCACATCTATCCTTCTTCCAAATGTCTCAGATGAACAACAATTTAATACTTTTACACCCATCCCATTGCAAATATTCATAATAAAGCTTGAAGACCACGATTAGAGTAATATATTTAGAATATTGCTAAATATTTCTTTACATAACAAACTTCTACTTGCGGACATGCACGTTAAAGGTCGGTGCGGCAGTATTTTACAGCGACATAATTTTGCGCTACAGTACAATTAAAGCAGTTTTATACAATACATACTTACCCATATATATATATATATATTATGTATATGGTTGGGACAGGTTGCTTTGGGATATGCACCTTTTGAACAACCCAAATATCATATTTTTTATAAAACTAAATCAATAAATAAGGCCTACATGATATACTAAAGTTAAACTTAGCAACAGCAAAAATTATGGAAATGTTATTACAAAGAGAAAAAATGACAACAATCCAATATTGATTAAGATAACAGTATGACAACATTTACAGTTAATGGATTTCATGACTGTCCTAATCAGTATCTGTAAAAATTTAATGCTAAATAATATAATGTGGATGAACGTACATATACGTAGGGCCCTGGCTACCTTTTCATAAAATTAGTCTGTGTACATATAGCCCTTGCTAACATATAACAAGCCCTGATGTCTTCCCGCGAAAAACTGTACTTCTGGACATGTGCATTAAGGATCGTGCGGCAGTATTTTTCAGCAGCTGGATTTTTCGCTACAGCGCTACCTGAGGATCTGCGTCTGACCGAGTGCATGGACACATGTAAAGCGCTTTTTAAGACTCATTATTTCAAGCTTGCTTTTAATGTCTAGTTTCTCTATACCATTCACTCTCCACATCATAGTATTTATTATTACTATTATTTTTTACTATTATACTAGCTTATTATTTTAATTATTTACTCATTAATATTTTAATGTCTACTTATTTATTTATTATTATTATCTGTTTAGCTTAGGTTTGTTTAGTACATTTTATATTTTAATGCAATTCTGGCCTTTTTATACGTTTAATTAGCGTAACTAGCCTATTATTTTAAATAATGTATTCATTAATATTTTATTGTCTATTTATTTATTTATTATTTTATGTATGTCTTGATACTTTTAGCTTAGATATCTTTAGTACATTTTTTTTATTTAATGCAGTTCTAGTCTTTTTATATGTTTAATTCTATTATCTTCGTCTTAGTAGCTATTAGCTATTCAACACCCTTGAACAGAGTCCTACTCTGGATATGAGTGTATAAATAAAGTATGTTATTATTATTTATTACCTGGAGCTAGGATAGCTTTGTGTGGTACTGCTGTGGACTAAGGTGACTGTATATAGCCATATACAAGAACAAATGTACTGCAACAGTGAGAAATAACACTTATATTATGTAAACATTCGATAAAGTAACTTACTATGATTTACTAATACTCCAGGAAACCATCTTCTGTACGTGTTTGTGTGTGCATAGTGCCATCCAGAGGTCGGGTATTTTTGCATGTTTTATTAATGAAATGTTGCTCAGTAACATTGCAATCTGTGTGAGTGTTGAGGTTTGAACTACTGTGCCATGTACAATGAGGAAACACAAAAACTAATGTGTGACTGTCCTATAGATGGGCATACTACCACAGACAATGGTGGGACAGTCCTAAAGAGGGGCATACTACCACAGACAATGGTGTGACAGTCTTAAAAGGGGCATACTACCACAGACAATGGTGTGACAATCCTAAATAGGGGCATACTACCACAGACAATGGTGTGACTGTCCTAAAGAGGGGCATACTACCACAGACAATGGTGGGACAGTCCTAAAGAGGGGCATACTACCACATACAATGGTGTGACAGTCTTAAAAGGGGCATACTACCACAGACAATGGTGTGACAATCCTAAATAGGGGCATACTACCACAGACAATGGTGTGACTGTCCTAAAGAGGGGCATACTACCACAGACAATGGTGTGACAGTCTTAAAGAGGGGCATACTACCACAGACAATGGTGGGACAGTCCTAAAGAGGGGCATACTACCACAGACAATGATGTGACAGTCTTAAAAGGGGCATACTACCACAGACAATGGTGTGACAATCCTAAATAGGGGCATACTACCACAGACAATGGTGTGACTGTCCTAAAGAGGGGCATACTACCACAGACAATGGTGTGACAGTCTTAAAGAGGGGCATACTACCACAGACAATGGTGGGACAGTCCTAAAGAGGGGCATACTACCACAGACAATGATGTGACAGTCTTAAAAGGGGCATACTACCACAGACAATGATGTGACAGTCTTAAAAGGGGCATACTACCACAGACAATGGTGTGACAATCCTAAATAGGGGCATACTACCACAGACAATGGTGTGACTGTCCTAAAGAGGGGCATACTACCACAGACAATGGTGTGACAGTCTTAAAGAGGGGCATACTACCACATACAATGGTGGGACAGTCCTAAAGAGGGGCATACTACCACAGACAATGGTGGGACAGTCCTAAAGAGGGGCATACTACCACAGACAATGATGTGACAGTCTTAAAAGGGGCATACTACCACAGACAATGGTGTGACAATCCTAAATAGGGGCATACTACCACAGACAATGGTGTGACTGTCCTAAAGAGGGGCATACTACCACAGACAATGGTGTGACAGTCCTAAAGAGGGGCATACTACCACAGACAATGGTGTGACAGTCCTAAAGAGGGGCATACTACCACAGACAATGGTGTGACAGTCCTAAAGAGGGGCATACTGCCACAGACAATGGTGTGACAGTCCTAAAGAGGGGCATACTACCACAGACAATGGTGTGACAGTCCTAAAGAGGGGCATACTACCACAGACAATGGTGTGACAGTCCTAAAGAGGGGCATACTACAACAGACAATCAACAGCTTATACTTATTAGCTGGATCATGTCAAGCTACACTGCAAAGAATACATAACCAGGCATATGAATGTTGCCGCAGTGTTAAAATCAATATGACTCATGCCAAAACGTTCTCAGTATAAAATTCTCTCTAGCATTAGAGAAAAAAATTCCTGGCACAGTTAACAATGAAATACCCACTTATTGTTTTAAATAGTTCTTAGTGCTATTCCATATATGAATAAGTGATTTGCATCTGAGTGCATTACAACGTTTCTGTGGAATCAATACTGCGGCAGTGACTCAGTGAAAGCCTACAAGACAAGAGCAGCAGGAAGCTGATGTGACCATCAGACCATGACCCAGCTGTGCTACCATAATTGTGTGGCCATGTGTATCCTGTCAGTAGCCAGAGCAAATGTCACTGGACACAAGATACAACATCTGTTAGTTTATAATTACTATTTCTATTTTATGTATATGTATATATATATACATATGTATATATATATATATATATATACATGTGTTAATTACAATATCTGTGTACTTAGTTATAGTTGGCATACGTCATGAAATTAATTTAACTACATCAATCAGCGCAGCTGTTATGAGAGTAGCACAGTCTAAATTGTGATTTGTGACAATGCATAATTCATTGTTAGGATTAAACATACAGTTGAACCTTGCTTTATGATCACCTCAATAATACACCACCTCACAATTAAGGTCATACTAGGATAGTAATAAATTATTTCTGGAACAGTAATGTATAGTATATTAGTCTGATTAATAAGGTCACCTCGACATTGAGGTCACTTCTGACCAGTGCCAAGGGTGACCTTAATAATGATGTTCTACTGTACACACAATACGTCCAGCCAATACTTTGACAGACACTGTCTCCCCACAGTTTATTGCCATAGTTTGCTTACATTCATTAATTATTTGCATGGTTGTAATAATTTAATGTGTACATGATGGAGTGAGGAAGACATACATGTGGGGAGGTCCTTTCAAGATAGTGAAACCTTGTTTGGCCCAGAAATGTATTAGTTATATACATAAGTAGAAAAGTACATAGCAAATTAACACTTTGGCCAATCTTAACTGAAATGACTTTATGCGCTGTGTGAAAAAATTATTTTTGTAACAACGTACCACCACAATTTACAAGAAAATGTAATGAAGGGTTGCTTTAAAAATAACAAAACCCCAATGTTTGCCCTGGATTAGATGATGGTTGTCATTCTACATGGAGACAAATAGTACATGAACAGTTTGGCCAACTTTGATGAAAATTACATTACTACTTGTGGGTCAAACATTTCATAACAATGTTACCATGCTACAGTATTTAGAAGAAAATCTAGTGTGCCTGCAGTTGCAGTTGCCAGGGTAGCTAAACCTCAATTATGCATGGGACTTAATTCTTGTTGTACATACGTGTAGTTATGAGTGAAACATTAATAGTTTGACCAATGTTTACTAAGTGACATTACTCCTTGTGGGTCAAATCTGGGTTTTTGTAAAATGTTACCATGCTGTGACAGTTTACAGAAGCAAGTGAGGGGGTGCTTTCGTGGTAGCAAAACCTCTCAAGACAAATAATACTTAAATTCTTTGGCTAAATTTTACTGAAATTTGCTGGGAAGCATGCAGCTATGCTGGAATTAGTGCATGAAGTCTATTCATACACAAATATCCACCACTGTCTATAGCCAGGTACTCATTTGAACTGAGTGAACTGGAGCAACGTGGAGTGGAAGAAGTGAAGGTTGAAAACAGCAGCAAGAGGACTAGAACCTGGTATCTCTTGACTGAGAGTCTAAAGCTCTAACACCAGACCACTCTAACACCAGACCACTCTAACACCACACCACTCTAATGCCAGACCAATCTAATGCCAGACCATTCTAACACCACACCACTCTAACGCCAGACCACTCTAACACCACACCAATCTAACCATCACACAACTCTTACACCAGACCACTCTAACCACCAGACAACTCTAACACCAGACCATTCTAACACCAGGCCACTCTAACGCCAGACCAATCTAACGCCCAACCACTCTAACCTACAGACCACTCTAACCACTCTGATGCCAAACCACTCTAACCACCAGACCACTCTAACACCAGACCACTCTAACCACCACACCACTCTAACACCAGACCACTCTAACGCCAGACCAATCAAATGCCCGACCACTCTAACTACCAGAGCACTCTAACTCCAGACCACTCTAACACCAGACCACTCTAACCACCAGACCACTATAACCGCCAGACCACTCTAACCACCAGACCATTATAACTGCCAGACCACTCTAACACCAGACCACTCTAACTGCCAGACCACTCTAACACCAGACCACTATAATACCAGACCATTATAATGCCTGAACACTCTTAACACCAGACCACTCTAACACCAGACCACTCTCACAACCAGACCACTCTACCCACCAGATCACTCTAACCGCCAGACCACTCTATCACCAGGCCCCTCTAACAAGCAGACCACTCTAACTGCTAGACTCCTCTAACCGCCAGACGACTCTAACACCAGACCACTCTAACCACCAGACCACTCTAACCACCAGACCACTCTAACCGCCAGACCACTCTAGCCGCCAGACCACTCTAACCATCGGACCACTTTAACTGCCAGACCACCACATTCCATCTTCCAACATAAACACTTGGCTAAAATTAATCAATATTTCTCCGAGCTACAAGTCCAAGTTGCCATACATGACTCACCTGCAGAGCGACATGGGTCCACGTGGTGGCCGGAATAGCTTCTTGAAACTGCACTTCTCTCATGCCAGATCCAGTCAAGTAGTTGAACACTAGGACTGATCCACTTATTTGAAGACGCAGCACACTTTCTTCTGCACTTGGCACGAACTTCTCTATCACAGTTCTGCCAAATGAAACAACATACTGCAGTGAACTCAATCAATGACAAAACCTGCTGCACAAAACACAACTTAGTCAAACATGCAAAGCGCAGTGTGTGTTGGAGAGAGAAAGTAAACATGTCTGATAGTACAGTATCAACACACAATCTAACAATTACTGGTGTAACAACATATCAAACTATTGGTGCATCACAATGGTCAATGTGGTGGTAGGCTACTATAGATAGTAAATAATAAAATAAATAGTAATTAATAATAGTACACTAACAGAAATGACAGCTAGTATAGGTATAAAAGCCACAGCGTGATCTCAACAACAGTTCTATTGAAGGCATTTGAATAAATATTTTGACATTACATTAATTACTTTGAATCATGATGCTTAATAACTATTTAAAGGTTATCATTCCACCACCGTATTTTGATTATAGCATGCTGTGTTAATACAGGGGACCTGGAGTAAATTAAAATATTAATTAAATGTAGTTATGCATGAGGCATGCATAACGTTGAACCATGTTTTATAAGCCATTTTGTGAGTGATGAGATGCTTGCTTTCAAAGAATAACCTCTTAATAACCATAATAAATCAATGTGGTTAGTGATTTCCTGACTGAATGTGCACGTGCTAGATGAGATTAAATAATTGATGAGCAAATACCTCCTGAGCTGCCTGTCAGTGAGCATGTTTACTTGGTTACCACAGCAACTGGCCATGCTAATAATTAAGTTTAATTAACACACTGACAGATTGTCTATTCCCATAAACTCCCTGGAGTATTGATTAGCACATGCAGCATCCTTGATATAGCAGTGTCTCCCAGTCACCCAGTTTAACCCAGTAATTCTCACACACTTGCATTTCATTTCAATCTTGCATTTGGTAGATTCTCCCAGAAAGTATGCAAATACGCTTTTTAATTAAATGTCTGTCAATCCAAAAATAAAAACTGCTCTATATGACCAATGGTGTCATTAGAATGGTGAATCATCAACTCCAATGCTATTAGCCTGGGGTTATACCTTATACGTGTTTTATTAGACATTTTCAAGCATAGGGTGAATATATGATATATATACCACACAAAACTTGCATTTGTTATTATGTAGATGAATATAAATAAGGTTACTAAGTGAGACTTGTTATGCTTTGAGCAAGCTATAAGCACTTAGACTAAGTTATAAAATACAGTATACAATAAGTCAGGTCTTGCTCTAAGGTAGTGTGATTGAGAATGGACAGCTGGAAAATGGTAAGAAAAGTTTTATGTTGTTTTTGTTTTTCAGCACATATGAGAGATGATGCAGCTACAGAAGGTGATGAATGTTTGTTGTTTAGGTACTTTATCCAGGGACAAATTTAGGATGTTACTAATGCGGTGCACAGCCACCCATCACCTCCTTGATACTCACCAAAAACCTCCAAATTCATCCTCTCTTCAGATCCACCAAAAACCTCCAAATTCATCCTCTCTTCAGACCCACCAAAAACCTCCAACTACACCCTGCCTTCAGGCCACCCCTCGACCCATCATTGATGCTTATTCAAGCAAAATGGGTGGCACATATCCCTCCACGGCCATGTCCCCACTGGAGTAATGCTACTACTTCTATTGTAGAGGGTATGGTAACCCAAATTATTCCTAGTAGTCTCCACTTTCAAATGCTGGCAATGTTCTATTAGAAGGAGACAAAGGACAATTATTGTTTATTTTTGTCTGGTTCTATGCATCTAAAAGTATTAATAAAAACTAAGTATCTGCAACTGCAATTAAGAATATTATACCAGTAGTTTACTAGAATAACACAGTTGAAGACAAAACAATTAAGGTGTAGAGACAGTGCTATTTTCATAGAAAGGCCGATGTCACCAGTTTCTGCTCTTCCCAGTTGGTGAGTTGCCGAACTGGGAACACTGCTCTAGTTTACAACGCTCTATAAACCCATATATTGTGGCTAACATTTTATAGGCATTTGTAATGATACAAATTATGTTCTTAGCTGATTATACCATTTTCAATTATGTAAGTTGTTTTGAAGTATATTGTGAAATGTTAATATCCATACTCCCATAGCCAGTATAACAGTTTATGACATGAATAATCACCAAATTTGATTTGTCACTACAACTTGTAAACATGTTACGTCCACATGGTGTATGGTATATGGCATTATAATTATTGTTTATGCATATAAAAGCATAACTTTACTTCTGAATCAAAGGGAATACGAGAAACTAATTAATTGGCCAGTGTATTCATAAACATATCGAGCAAAACTAAGAACCTCCAAATGTGTCATAATCGATGCCACAGCTCAGCACTTATTGGTCAATATATTGTGCCATGAGTAAGATGTCAATCTCCTTGATATCGAATATTTTATTCGAATTTTCCACTTTGAGGCCGCATTCACACTTAACCACTGAAATAAAAATGTTGATCGTAGTTGGAAATGATTAGTTTGGATGAACTTTTTAGGTGCATAACACCAAAACCGTGCCTTTTGTTTCCTTATAACTGACTACTCTGTATACGTTGTGGTTAGAATTGTATCCATGGACTTACAAGGACTCTTTCAACAAGTCTGCCTTTTCAGAACTTTATTTTTTGACTTTACTAATCTGTCTCTTCAGAAAATTATTGCCAAAGTGACCTTTCTATGGTGGCACTGACAGGTCTCCGCCAGGGTGCTTGTTGTCCTTAGTATTCTTTTACGTCCCAAATTGAGACAGGATATCAACATGATCTCTTAAACTAACAATGTTGCTTAATTTGTATTTGCATTACAGTATGTATCTGTACATTATTATTATGTTTTATTATTAATGGTTCCTATATTATTATATACAACCTTACATTTGCCACTTTTGTTAAGTGCAAACCAGTCATAAATCCTTATTGATCACTTTTAAACAGTACCTTTGTTCCACACAAATATTAAACATTTCCTGTAATTGTGAAAAGGTTATTATACTGATGACATGTTTGTATACATACCCGACATTGTCTTCGTTTTGCCAAATCCAGAATGTTATTGTAAATGCTCCATTTGCTCCAAGATTTGGTGTGTTGTATGGTGTGAGGTAGCACTGAGCACCAACAGAAAACAGTGCTGAGTATTCATTCCTACCACTGCCAGGTCTTCTGTTTATAGCATCAGTCTGCACACATGAGCCATATCCTCGGGCAGCTAGCATCTGAATATAGCTGGGTAATGTTGTTCTTTTTGGACAGTCCTGAACACAGAAGTCCTGCAGACAATCACGTATTGAGCTTGAATATGTTGCACTTTTGCAGTATGCATTTCGTGTTGGTATGCCACAGGTGCTCTGAGCTGGCAGGGTTTGTATTGGACGTTGATTTGCAGCATTGAAGAGTCCTGGGAACTTCCGAAGGGTTTGGCTGTCCCCGTCAATGATTCCAATAAACAATGAGACATGTAGTAGAAAGAAAGTATTGACCAGACTCCACTCCATCACTGCTGCACACTGACAGCACCACAAGCACGGTTCACTGCGTCACTACCATCTCACTTGCACCTGAAATAGATACAGCCATATGACAACTAAGGACATATATTAAATAAAACAACCTACATTTAAGTATTCTTGCGTGTGCGTCTATTCATTTAATTCTACTGACATGTGATGTGATAATGTCTACCTAAATATGTTTAATTTGTTGTCTGTGATATTCACATATATCTGATCTACTGATCATACATTCCATGGTTTGGCCAGAATCATCACGGCCGGGTGCCGAGATGCAGTAGGCTTATTGACGGTAAAGTAGAATGGGAATGTTACATGTGAAATGATCGATCGATCGCTAACTGTGGCATACCACCATCTTGATATTAAATGCATGAGCTATTGTATGTAAATTTAAGTTAAATGCCCAAAACTACCGATTAAATGTTACCATGCAACGACTATACATGTCTACAATATAAAATTACCTTTAACTATTCCTTCGACGAATAATAAGCTATCGATGACACCGAGAAAAACAAACCTTGTTCTGGTAGGCCCCCTATGCTTGTTTTCATGCGTTACCGCTGCGTCCGTTGTAATATCTGACGATGCTGCTCACACAGAACTCACAACAGGCCGCCCGCCGTAATCAATTATTCAGCCACGCGTGTCGACTCTACACGCAACTGACACCGCCCGGTTCTTTGTTCTCATCATCCTGGCTTCAACACCACAAGACTCAACCCTATGCAGCAACATTTCATTAATACAACAACTATAAAACGTGATCACAATAATATGTATATATATACATATATATATATATAATTTTTGGGCAAACTGGACAATTTATCAAACTGAAAAATTAGTGTTGTCAAACTCTAACATTTCTTTTGTTTTCATTTAGTTAGCAAACACAGTGTACTTCACTGGCCTATAATTAATAACACCACTTCAACCATTTATTTTTTGTGACATCCGGGCCACCGGAAAATCAAATTTGTTTTAACATGTACTTTTTGATTGGCTACTACATCATTGCACCAAACCATACGATAGTTTGCCCCCTCCTCCTTCCCGTAATGGTGTGGTGTTTAATACAGGTCTGCAAGATGCACCAAGTGCTGTAATGTAGTATTTAGTATTATGTTGTGCGTCTAACTCTCGCTTTCAGCTACAACCGCCAGATAGCTGCTTGGAGTGAAAAGGGGAGCCGAGTGCGTAAGTCTCCACAAGCTACTGATCGCAGGAAGAGATGGAAGAAGTAATGACGTTGGCATAATCGTATCAGAAGAAATCAGTTAGACGGTGGTCAGAGTTGAGAGATGGGAGGGAAACTCTGTGATGACATGGCTGATGATTAGGAAACAGATGGTGTGTGTTATGTCTGTATATGGGCCATAGACGGGAAGGACGGAGGCAGAGAAAGAGGAGTTCGGTGATATTTTTGGAGAGGATTATGGGATTGTTGGAGCTGGAGGTGATGTTGTGTATAGCGGGAGACTTCAATGCACGTGTGGGAGTAGCGGAACCAGGTTAAGAGGAGATTGTTGGCAGGCACGGGTGAAAAACAAGGATTAGAAAGGGTTGAGCTCTGGTGGATCTGGTGGCGAGAAATGGTTTAGCAGTGGCTAACTATTTCTTCCAGAAGCGGGAGAGCCACAGGATTACATACAGAAGCGGACAACACAAGACGGAACTGGATCTGCTGATAGTCCGGAGGCAGCATCTATATAAAATCAAGGACTGCAAAGCGGTGGCTGGAGAGCATCTCGAAATATGGCATAAGTCAGCGCATGGTGTTCTTTGTGCGTATGCAGAAAAAGAAAGAAACTAAGACCGTGGGCCGCAGAACTATTAACTGGTGGAGGTGCAAAGACGGTGTCGCCAACGAATACAAGGGACGGGTGACGGTTAAGTATAAAGAGCTCAGTGAAGAAGTTTGGGAGAGGATCGGAGGAAGAATGGAAAACGTACAAAGAAGCGTTTGTGGGAGCTGCAGAGGAGATATATATGGAAGACCACCAGGAAAGGTCTGTGTGTGGTGGACAAACGGTATTGTAGTAAATGTGCGCGAAAAGAAGGACGCATGGAAAGCTTCCGTGAACAACGATTGTTGGAACGGCGCATTATATAAATGTCACAGTTTGATTTGGAGAAAAGTAGGAGTATTGATGGACAGAAAAATCTCGAAAAAGCTGAAAGGGAAAGTCCTGAAAGCATGTGTTACACTGACATGCCTATATGGTTGGGAAACAGTGGCATTAATTGACAGAACAACTGCAGAAGCTGCAAGTTTGCAAGAACAACTGGGGTAGAAGAATAACAAGAACACAGAGGGTAGATCGACAGAAGAAGGACGAATGACCTGAGAAAAGAGGTTGGAATGCATTGCAGCCTAATATGTGGATTATTGTAGAGCTGGGTGAAATGAACTGGCCACTTAGCAAAGTTGGATGCAGGAAAGATAGCAGAGAGCAGACGTGGAGCAACATAAAGGACACAGGAAAAGGTCACAGCTGAGATGGGAGGACTCCACGAGGAGAGACATTAGAAGATCTGGGGTCGAGGGAGGATGAAAGGTGGAGGGAGGGAGCTATGGATAGAAAACATTGGAAAGAAAACCACAGCGAGAAGTTCAGCCATGTTGTAACCCACCCTCAGTCCTGTACAGCAAGGAACAAAGATCAGAGCAACAGTGTTTGAACAGACTACCCTCTCTGGATCCGACCCTGCATTGTAATGCATAGTATAATTGACCACAGGCTCCGCTTATGGGGAGTTCTGTTGAAGGTTGAAATACCCACTAATCCAAAAAAGAAATGAATGCTACAGGCATGGTGGTACATGGGAGGTACAAACATTTCTCCCTCGAAATATCCATCAGTCATTTCCCCCTGACATTCTCCCCACTTTATAGAAAATGTGGACATTCCCCCACATTATATTAGGATCTTTATTCTTAAAGTCAACAACCACATGGACAGTACATCAATATAATACAATGAATATATCTCTTAACTAATTAATTAATAAATATAAGTAAATATATATATATGGAGTGAAACAATATTTTTCACTTATTTCGTAGTATTAAACAATGTCTTACATTTATTATTATCATTGCATTTCCTCACTCTTTATATTAGATGTTATATAATGAAAAAATGAAACTAACATAAAATTAATGTTAATATGTATTGTTACTAATTATTATGCTAGTTATACTTTCTTTCATATGAGATGTCACATAAGCTTTATTATCTGTATACTTATACTGAACAATGTGCAATTTAAAGTTGTTTTATATGCAATACATGATTTGCTAACCCTGTACCTCCTTGGTTATATATTACATCATGCAAACAACTGACCATTTGTATATTTAGTGCCTGTAATATATGGTCATTATACACATTTAATATGTTGTTGTAATGATCCACTCATTTTACTACTGATTGTCTTTTATATAAAATAAATAATTGTTTTAATTAATTCATAGGGTGGCTCGAGCTCCTATGAGAACAACAATATTTAGTCTTAGTAGGAATCTCCCGTTCCTTAATATGACCATTTTTTTTTACCATACATTATATATTTACCACTTTGTTATGTTGACTCGATTACAGTATATTGTATGGGTTTTTGTTTTCATAACAATTATACTGTTGTATTTTGGACAAATGAATATTTTTTCTGTTCCTGTTCCATGGAAGGAATTATTATTATATACTAGCAGGCTCTAGTTGTATGTAGATACAAAATTTGAATAACAGTTCTTAAACTAATAACTTATTAATAATTACTTAAACTACAAAAACGGGGAAAAGTCTGTCTTTTTATTTTAGTGGGTGAAATGACCAGGAAGAAAACATTCCGGGGGGAAATGTTCTATGCTTAGTACACGGTAATTAGAATGAAAGTAACACGAAAAAGGTAATGGACAAAAATAAGTTTTTGTTAGGAAAAACATAGCAGGAAAAAAAGTAACACATTTTACATCAAGAAATTAATTTAAACAAAAACAGTTAACTGAATTAATATTTTTAATGTTGATCATTTTCACACCATCTGTCTTTCTCATTTTCAACTCATTTATTCTTTTAAAAAATCGTTCAAATGTCATTTTCCACATAGAATTGGTAAGCGCTGAGCATCGTGGGATAGCTATGCTTTTCAGTCTGGGTTTGAGAACTGCCGAAGTAAGTTGTGTTGTTTGAGATCTGTTGTATTTTACATTCACCTCCACATCCTCTCCTCCTCCCTAGCCATGTCGATTGTAACATGCAATTGTGGTTTATTCTCCTTTGCTATCAGCATATCACTTGGGCGGGTTGCCCTCTCACCTTTGATGTCATCGTGTAGAGTAGCAGTGTCTTCACTGTGTAGTTATCTACTGTTTGTTATTGTGTAAATCAATAACTTTGCATTGCATTGTCGTAGCAAACATTTATGTATGCAATGCTTTGTATGTGAATTACATATTTCTGGTATGATTGAATTGCATACCAGTTGGCAATGAAAGTTGCCCATTACCATCCTTCATTATAAGTATCCATTGTTTCTTTATTATGACATCAAACAAGCTTCCGCCACAATAATGACAGATGACATAAAGTAGAAATCATAAACAAAACAAACTATTACTCTTAGTCTGTAGCCGCCCCCTGTTACGTTTCTTTCCTACAGCCTGAATGCTACATTTATAGCAATACCTTTACAGAAGGGATGGCTTCAAGTACTTGTGTACTTAAGTACAGCAAGTACTGTACTTGATCTTGTACTTGCCATTTTGCTGAGTGCAGTACTTGGACTTGTACTTGACCGTCAAACTACTTGGACTTGGCAAGTACTTTCCCATGTACATTTTATATTTTCGTTAAGTATTTGGCTCTATCTGAATGGCTACAGTGAAAATTACTGTATATTTATTTTTATTTTGTACATTTAGCGTCATTAACATGAAACATAATTTATGGTGCATGACTACATGTTGATTGGTTCATATACATAAAGGGGAGGAGAAGCCCAGGCACTTACAGGCATGTCAGCTGAGATTTGAAGCCATCAGTCAATTACAAGGGATAAACTAACACTATCTGATGCCTTGATCAGCTATAGTGGCTTCAGATGTTCAGAAACCACCAGTTCACTTGTACTGTGGTATACATAATTGCCTTAGCTTAAGATAAGGACTGAAAAGTAATAAATTGCAATCTGTTCAGAACCTTAGGTATGTTGATGTTTAGTACCTGCATTGCAGACAAGCAAGCATATTGTCAGTTTTATCTACAAGACTGCAGAGTACAGATGTGGCATACAAATCAGCAGCATTTGATCACGTTGTCGTTGTACAAGGCAACTACAATATCCAGTGTAAACACTGTGATATGATGATATTGTGAACATTTTAAAATTTCTTATTTTATCAAATTATTAATAACTACAACAAATTATATTACCTGTGCATATGAATCAAACTTGTTTTTAAATGTGTTATATTCTTGTGTACATATCAGCTTATTTATGTATGTTTTCTAGTACAGGATCATTAAAAACACTCTTATGATATAAATTCTAGTAACCATTATATTAATTGCACTGAAGCCACAAAGGCTCAAGTTCATGAGGCATCATCTTTTGATTCTTTTCCCAGTTGTGAAGGGCGGTTTCAAGCCACATAAACCAACAAGGTGCTCGCCAAGGCTTCACAATAGTCAATCATTTGTGCAAATCTACAATTGCCGCAAAACTACTAGAAGGCGAGAACAAGCTCCAAGCTCCCAATGCCACCAGATGGAATTCTCAACTCAAGTTGGTATGTTTCATACTCTCCATCCCTGTGAATAAGCTTGAGGCACACGACACTGCTAAACTCACCACCCAAGACATACATTTTACAGGACTTAATGAATATCTTTACTCCCATCAAAGAAGCGACTGATTTTGTGCAACGAGAGAAGACCATATCAGCAAGTCTGGTAACCCCATGCATTATGGGGCTGCGTGTTCAACTCGAAGAGGTAAACTTACTGTATCATGGAAAGCTCATCGGTGCTCTCAAGAAATCCATGGACACTAGACTGAAGCATTATGAACATTTGGAGCTGTTGTATCTTCGCTTGATCCACGGTTCAAGCTCCTTTGGGCCGATGATGAACAATCCGCTATCACCAAAATTACAGTGATCCAGAATATGAATCAATCTGCTGCCAGCAACACACGTGACACCAGTCCTCCCCCGAACAAGAGGAGTCATCTGTTCAGTTTCATGGCTTCATCTCTTGCACCAGCTGCACTTCAGCACAATTCATCTTCAAACGAATTCCCTAATATTTAGCACTCCCAACATTGCCAGAGGATTCTGACCACCTGGCTTTCTGGAAGCTACACCGGGAACAGTTTCTAACTCTAGTGCGACTTACACCGTTCTACCTAACCATTCAGGGTAGCTCTGCACCAGTTGAGTGACTCTTTAGTGATGCGAGCAAAGTTTTTCGTCCAGACAGGCATAGGCTGACAGATGAAAATTTTTAATGCATCACATTTGTTCAGTGCAACCAGAAATAAGTGAACATCTCAAGAGTTGATGCAAAATGCCAATATTTATGCCTTGACGTAAATAATGAATAAATGTATTATACGGCTGCTTTTGTGTTTTCATCGCTTTGACTTTCACCATTATGAAACAAAAAATGTCAGAGTACTTTGTACTTGAGTTTTTCATAAAGTACTTGTACATGCCTATATTTTTTTACAAGTACTTGTACTTAACAAAATTTAAAGTACTTGTACTTAAGTACATTGTGCATGTACTTGGCCCATCCTTGATTGACAGTACAGTTGAACCTCAACAAGTTCACCCTCGGGACAGGGCAAATGGCCTGAATGACCAGGTGACCATATTGGTGAGATTATTTGTCCTATTCTTTACTGTTAAAGAAATAATTTGCGACTATCGTAGTGACCTTAATTGTGAGGTGGCTGTAATACTGAGATGAATTAAATGCGAGGTTCCACTGTATAATGATTATTATGGTAATTGCATGGTTGTATCATTCCTCATGATAAACAAAGGGATATGATGATGGTGTGATGGCACATCTTTGGTAACCTTAACACTAGGGCCAACCTCACGTTGACGTAGTTTATTATGTCTAATTGTCATCAACTGTAGAAACTAATGAAGTGTGGCGCTACACAGAAATGCCAAGGATATTTGACTATGTTACTCAATACCATGATATAGTTTTACAAAAATGTGTTACAGGCTGGACAAGTTGCCCATCAATGGTACAAAAACAGACACTAATTTTACAAAACAAACTTAAAGACAAGCAATATAGTTCAGAGCATAATGTTGCATGACTGAGATTCAGCCAGCCATCAGGTATTGCAATAGTTTATTTTTAGAAGCCATAAACTACACAACAATCTATACGAACAAACTGCTCGTGACACCAGCTGATTTAACAAGCGTGTATGCATATAATGTTCACATCGGTCATAGTAATAATGGTTATTACTGCACGCGTGCATGCATCCTGGCAGGCAAGCATGCAGGTAGGCATTTTGTCAGGCATTCAGGCAGGCATTCTGGCAGACACGCAGGCAGGCATTTGGTGGGCATTCAGGCAAGCAGGCGAGTACATGCATGCACAACAAACACACTTTCATGTCAATATCTACAATAGGAGAACCCTGTGCCTGCAGAAGAAACCTGTCCAAAATGGACCCATTACAGACAGACAGACACACAGACACAGACATAGAGACATACCGACATACGTAGACAGAGATAGACAAACAGACAGACAGACACAGATAGACAGACACAGACAGATAGACATACAGAGAGAGACAGACAGAATTGTTTATTTAGACAAAAAGACTGACACAATAAACTGGTTTTACTGTACTAACATCACACCGTTCTGTCAGAAAGAGTATTGGGTAATTTAATAGTATTACTATCATTACAGAAAATGAGAGAGAAGTGTATAATGTAAGCTGCATGAATATGATCATACTACCTCTATGTCACTCTGTTTAACCTCGGTGTCCAAACACTCAATTTTTTACTGTTTCAAGTTTCTGGAAAGTACTGACTAGCCAGAACAATATAACACACATGATAGTCATACAACTACAAACCAATGTTGCATAAACAAATTACTCATTTGCATATACAGGTGTCCAGCACTTGTATTCAAAACGTGCATATAAATAAAGAAAACTAACAATCACACACACAAACTAAATACCTACCTAATGTATATCACACAATAACTACCAATAGTAAATAAGTTTTGAATTTGGCATAAATACAGCATGGCAGCAATAAAGCATGTACACTGTTTATGTGGTATGATTTCATAGTCAATAAATTATGATGCCATACATCATGTGTGCTTGCTATGCTTATCAAATGTGATTGCAACAATAGACTTGGCTGAATATGCATGGAGATAAATATACCGGGTAGATATGTGAGCGAAAAATTTACAACTCAAAACATGTCCCAATAGTAGATCCATTGCGGTTCATCTGATCCCAACAATCTTGATATTGTGAAAAAGCATTCTGCTATCCAATCATATAAATGGTTTCCTGATAATCATTCCTAAAATAAACTATAAACGGACCTACAACCGTGCCATGTCCGGTATCTTAGACAATGTGAACGATGTTGGTTCGTCAACACAGTTCACCAATCTAACGATTGAGGCACTACTACCTGATTTCATACTAAAAGTTCCATCCACTTTTAAACGGTGGCAAAACTTACATACTCAAAACAGGCGTGACGTCACAATCATGTTTATCAACCAACCAACACAACAAAATGTTGATCCATAGTCTCCATTGCTTGGCGTACGTCATTGTGATGTCACACCAATGTAGAATTATATTGGTTTAGCTGCCATCAAGCACGTCACATTCACTGCCGTTTAAAAGTGGGTGGAGCTTGTAACATGAAATCAAGAAATGGTGAAGTGTGCATGCCTGAACCTATGTAAATTACGAAAACAGCACCACAATTGGAAGCCGCCAACATCGTTCGGAACAGTACAGAACACCGAAAACGGCACACTTGTAAGTCCGTTCATAGGTGTTCTATGAATGGTTCCCGGGGAATTTAGATGACGTTACAATAACAGAAAGTGCATCCTTTCAAAATATACCAAGATTGTCTGGATAGGGTGCTGGTGAACGTAGAATTTTAATTTTTTGGATGTGTTTCAAGTTGTTCTTTTTTGCTCGTTTATCTATTTTTGGATGGAAGTAATGTGGAACAATGGGTTTGTTGTCCTGCCCAATCAGAAAACATTCATTCACACAACTACCTTGATAGTTCCACGTAAAAAGTACTATGAATGTCCAACATTTGACTATTCTCTACTCAGCCATCTGTCTACATGGCTATACAGTTGTCATTTGATTTAGATTACTACAGCATATTATACTAAAAACATACACCTGTACTTCGCTGTCAACGACACAGTGTTATTTAGTGATGGGCTCTACACCTTTCTATCATTTGTCAACAACATGGCTAAGAGTAATTAAAGTTCTTTAAAAAATCGGAATAGCATTTAAAAATCACAGTTTTTGATAAACAATATAAGTCCATAACAGAAATAAATAATATTCTACACTGAGATCTACATTAAGAATGACTGAAGTTACAAACCAGACAACTCTCAGTAGCATGCTTACTGGGCTTGAAACGTACACAGATTTTAAAAATATAATGAAACCACATGGATGCCTTTCTTAAGAAACAACACCACAAGACTGTTCATCTACCACCAAGACACACTTCATTGGTGTATTTGTCTATCACACATCAAATCCTCCCACAACATTAAGAATTTCTCACACACATTACCTCTTGTATTCAGCATAACCAACACATTCAAGTTATTTCTTGATTTAAGCTCAAAGTAAACAGCTATACATCAATATGAAAACTAGCAGTAGAAATGCTACAAATGTACACCAGCAACAGTTCTGATTTGTTCACAGTAAATGGTAACATATGGTCCAACTACAAATGTAAACCAGTAACAGTTCTGATTTGTTCACAGTAAGTGGTGACATATGGTCCAACTACAAATGTACACCAGTAACAGTTCCGATTTGTTCACAGTAAGTGGTAACATATGGTCCAACTACAAATGTACACCAGTAACAGTTCTGATTTGTTCACAGTAAGTGGTAACATATGGTCCAACTACAAATGTACACCAGTAACAGTTCTGATTTGTTCACAGTAAGTGGTAACATATGGTCCAACTACAAATGTACACCAGTAACAGTTCTGATTTGTTCACAGTAAGTGGTAACATATGGTCCAACTACAAATGTACACCAGTAACAGTTCTGATTTGTTCACAGTAAGTGGTAACATATGGTCCAACTACAAATGTACATGTCAGTGATTGGCATACATTTTGTAGTTTGTCAAAACATTCCCCACAACTGTCTAGTTTAGATGAAATAATCACTGAGAATATTCAGAATGAACTTACTGCTTACTGATCAAGTTAATTTTAGTTATAAACAATAAAAGAACGATTGCATGAACAACGCAGATTATACAAATTGACTAAACTGAATGTTAACTGCTCACATTAACAAACCCAATGACGCATTGTGTTCTTTATCCACTGCTAGTAAACTTATTCTTTGCAGCACCCATGTAGGAGTAGTAGAGATATTTGATGTGCATCCAGTGGTAGTTCATGTCTGCCTTCCATGCATCACATGAGCGTGATGTGACGTCAACCTTGCAGTAGAGGTAGAACATGATGACACTGAGACAGCCGATACAGAGGAGAAATAGGATCCACAGGAGCACTCGACTCAGCCATTCCTCTGTCAAGCAGACAACATCGCGTTACAACCGATATATTCAGCACGTCGCAGTTTGCCTGGGTTACAATCAAAATTTTGCGCATGACATCCATCAAGCTTTGCCAACAATATTGATATCAGTTGTATATGTGAATTGCATTACTATTGCTGCATGACATCTCGCAGATCCAACACCAATGCATACAGTTGTCACATTAAAAACTTTGTCCTAGCTTTGTTAAAAAGAAACAGTTTTGGGCCAGAATTTCAAAAAAATATACAGCGGAATGCATGAATGCACCACGTGTTTGACATCCATTTTTTTATCGTTTGAATGAGTGTTTGCTAGGCAACAGGTCACATGGTGGATAGGTGAATCAGAAATGCATAACACTAAGAGAGTGAAACAAATATGAAATGGACAGGCATGGTTAACTATCCTTTTTCAAAATTGAAGAGCTGATGAACATCCTTTTTGCCTGTAATGCATTAGCTAGGTAGTAACAGAATTGTGTGTACATGTACTCAGTACATGTTTAATAAAGAATTGCATCATAACAAAGTTCTTTTCAACATAACGTTCTAGTTATTTTTCAACATAAGGGGCTATCTACAAATTACATGTACAAAATGAGGGAGAGAAGGAGAGAAAATAAAAGTGACCAGAGCAAAAGACATAGTGAGAAAACTATTCTATGGAGCTTGTAGACCGTTGCCACCAATAAGTGCAGTGACACCATCAATGAATACAGTTCTGCAGGTAAAAGGCAATAGAGCATCAATCAAGATCCATCTATCCATGTTATATTAATAAATGGACAGACATTTTGATAAAATATCAAATTTAAATGTACGTTTAGCAGATCCAACTTGCCAATGCATCAGTCTGCATTGTTATTGTGTTTGCTTTTGAAATGAGCAAGAATAATAGAGTAGGCTGCTAGAGTAGGCTAGTAGAGTAGGCTGGTAGAGTAGGCTGGTAGAGTAGGCTGGTAGAGTAGGCTAGTAGAGTAGGCTGGTAGAGCAGGCTGGTAGAGCAGGCTAGTAGAGTAGGCTGGTAGAGCAGGCTGGTAGAGTAGGCTGGTAAAGTAGGCTGGTGTAAACCCGAGTACTATCAGGACCAGAAAAATATCATACAATGCTCTATTCTATCAGTTTATACACCCATATTCGTACTTGAAACAAAGTAGAATGGCAAACGCATTGAAATAACAAATGAGGTGAGAATGTTAACATAAAACTGTAATAATTTAGGTGATGAGTGTACTCAGTTGCACTACACAAGCAACATACACACAGGGCAGGGGCTGGGGTCTGACCTGATGTGTATGGCGTGTACCAGGGGAAGGCAGCAGGTTATTCCACAATTTAGTGGATATATAATTTGTAGATGACCTCATAAACCATTGGCAGACATTGGAAAAGCCTCTTTCGTAAAACAGACGTCATCATTACCGTGTTCTGTTGCATCCTCCACTGTCTCACTGAAGTGGGCTTGTTGGACGACATCCTCTCTGCCTACAATCACACAGATTGACTAGTGACATGACTTCCCCTCTGCCTACAATTACACACATTGACTAGTGACATATCCAGTGCTATGACTTCCTCTCTGCCTACAATCACATATATTGACTAGTGACATATCCAGTGCTATGACTTCCTCTCTGCCTACAATTACACACACTGACTAGTAACATATCCAGTGCTATGACTTCCTCTCTGCCTACAATTACACACATTGACTAGTGACATATCCAGTGCTATGACTTCTCCTCTGCATACAGTTACACACATTGACTAGTGACATATCCAGTGTTATGACTTCCTCTCTGCTACAATCACACATATTGACTAGTGACATATCCAGTGCTATGACTTCTCCTCTGCATACAATTACACACATTGACTAGTGACATATCCAGTGTTATGACTTCCTCTCTGCTACAATCACACACATTGACTAGTGACATATCCAGTGCTATGACTTCCTCTCTGCTACAATCACACACATTGACTAGTGACATATCCAGTGCTATGACTTCCTCTCTGCTACAGTCACACATATTGACTAGTGACATATCCAGTGCTATGACTTCCTCTCTGCCTACAATCACATATATTGACTAGTGATATATCCAGTGCTATGACTTCCCCTCTGCCTACAATTACACACATTGACTAGTGACATATCCAGTGCTATGACTTCTTCTCTGCTACAATCACACATATCGACTAGTGACATATCCAGTGCTATGACTTCCCCTCTGCCTACAATCACACACATTGACTAGTGACATACCCAGTGCATTGACTTCCCCTCTGCCTACAATTACACACATTGACTAGTGACATATCCAGTGCTATGACTTCTCCTCTGCATACAATTACACACATTGACTAGTGACATATCCAGTGTTGATTTCCTCTCTGCTACAATCACACATATTGACTAGTGACATATCCAGTGCTATGAGTGACTTCCTCTCTGCCTACAACCACACACATTGACTAGTGACATATCCAGTGCTATGACTTCCTCTCTGCCTACAATCACACACATTGACTAGTGACAAATCCAGTGCTATGACTTCCCCTCTGCCTACAATCACATATATTGACTAGTGACACATCCAGTGCTATGACTTCCCATCTGCTTACAATTACATATACCGGTACTCGCCCCGCCCTGTAGAGCCAGAGAACAGAACAAACTAGGGTACCAAATACCTGCAAGAGCTGTCGTGATTAGTACATTGAGGAGACAGGAAGACTGTTTAAAACATGACTCAAGGCACACAGAAAGGACGTAGACAACACGCAACATGAGAAATACTCAAGGAATGGGGAAAAAATAATTATATCTACCATCAACAAATCCACCCTTACAGAATACACGACAACAGAAAACTACATCATGGACTGAAAGGGGGCAAAATAGTAAACAATGAAGCCAACCGAAGACATCAAGGAAACCATCTGGATAAGAAAGACCAGAACACCTATCAATGGAGACAAGGGCAATTACGATCTGCCTCAAGTGTATGATGACGTCATACAGTGTCATAGGTACTGAAGAAGTTTAAGTGACACATCTGACGAAAGCTTCTACAAGGTAAAATTTGTTTGGATATGTCAAAAAAAAATTCTTTTTTCTTTCAGCAGTATACTTTGTAATGGATCAAGTTCACAGGACTTATTTGGAGATGACATAATTAGTTGTCTCACTTCATCAACTGCTGCTTGTGTGAAAGAAGAAAGTAAGGAATTTATTCGTGGAATTTCAACATTTATAACATTTAAAGACTGATCTAGAAATGAAGAATGGATAAGGCCACTTTCCTTAAAATAATCAGAGAATATATGGCGTGGCTTAGGTTGCAGTGGGCAGTAATAACATATATTTCATGAAAATAACATTTATATATTTATGATGCTATATGTGTTATACAAATATACTTCTACTGCATTTATGACTTCATTTATTTTTAAAGACAACTGGTCCCCAATCATCCCAACTATTTATCAATATGGCAGATATCTCCAGATTTCATCAGAATAATTATTTGGACAGACTACATTATTTACAGACCTATTACAGTATGCCCATAACCCATAGCACAAGGTAGGTTTAGAGGCTGAATCACGTTTTCAAAGACAGCATCAGTGCTCCATTTGTGACTGGGTAGCTTTGTGAAGATATGCTGAGACATTCATCAGCCAGCAGCTTAATCATCACTGACATATTTACACTTTAAGGACATTCACTTTTTATTTTCATTGCTTAGTCATTGCCTGTTGACATCTGTTTAGTAAATTCAACAGCTTATAGTACTCCTCCATGATTGCATTTTGGAAAGGTAATGATTTCGGGAGAGAGGAGAAATGTGTTGGGTTATATGTCATCAGCTGTTTGGAGTAAATAATGACCTGTTTGTGGGTCTTGTTTTAATGCTTCGTTTAGAGTTAACACAAAGCTCTACCATTTGCTGACATTACAGTTTGTTAGTGTTCAAAACATAGTTGTGTTGTTTTCAATTTATAATGCTACTGACATAGTAGTCATAACAACATTTAGAGGGTTGATATGCTGAGATATCTTCCACACAACTCTGCATGTCTAATTAATTTGTTTTATGAAACTACTCTTTTACCTAATTACCTACGTCTTTCCTGCAATACTGACTTTCAGATTTTGAAACATTCTAGCACAGATGGTGGAATCGACATCCTATCCAAGCACAAATGGTGGGACATCCTAGTACTGACCAAGAGACATCCAAGCACAGATTTTGGGACATCCAAGCACTGACTGTGGGACATCCAAGCACAGATGGTGGGATATCCAGGCACTGACTGTGCAACATCCAAGCACTGACAGTGGGACATTCAAGCACAGATGGTGGGGCATCCAGGCACTGACTGTGGGACACCAAGCACAGATGGTGGGACATTCAAGCCCAGATGGTGGGGCATCCAGGCACTGACTGTGGGACACCAAGCACAGATGGGGAACATCCAAGCACATATGGTGGGACATCCAAGCACAGATGGTGGGACAGCCAAGCACATATGGTGGGACATCCAAGCACAGATGGTGGGACAGCCAAGTACAGATAGTGGGACATCCAAGTACAGATGGTGGGACATCCAAGCACAGATGGTGGGACATCCAAGCACAGATGGTGGGACATCCGAGCACAGATGGTGGGACATCCGAGCACAGATGGTGGGACATCCAAGCACAGATTGTGGGACATCCAAATGCAGATGGGGGGACATCCAAGCATATGTGGTGGGACATCCAAGCACAGATGGTGGGACATAAAAGAAAGAGATGATTGTGAAGGGCACCTTGTTGAGGAGAAGGTCTGTATCTCACTGTCGTGTCTTCCTCTGTCGTTGGTGTCGCCGCAGTAATCCTCTCCATGGATTCTACACAAATATACACAGTTTAATGAAGTGTCAGGTAAGACAGATGTTTGTTGACATTGTTTGGTTTGTTGTGTGTCAGGTGCCCTGTTCACACAGCTGTATTCAACGATTCCACACATAGGAACATGTCAAAGTACATCAGGCTTATCATAGTCCTTTCTTTCTTTCATATGGTGGCTAAGGCAAATAAAACAAATGCTTGTTTTGGATAAAACATTTTTAATAACAGTTTTGATGATAAACTAATAGTTTTTTCTCAGACTGCCTAAAACATTAAACAATATTATCAACCAAAATGAGTTGAGTTGTTATGCTACTTTGTGATATTCCAATACTTTTAAAGACAATTACAAAATGTGTAAAAAATAACACCAAAACAACATTTTATTTCATTTTAAACAAAGATAAATGTGTATGTTTGTAAGTTATTAACATTTCTATGGGTGAATAAATGCATACTGAGTTTGCTACAGATTCATAAAAATATTGCTACAATGTTGAAAGACAGCCAAAACAAGTAATGTATTTTCGGCACAACCATTTAATTAATCTGTGCAATTTTATTTAGACACAAGTCAAGTTCATATACCACATTTCGGTATTCAGTTTAAGTATTGTAGTTTTTGTTAATAAAAAGTTACATTAATACTTCCTGGTTATTACTGATAACATAACTGTTTTTGATATGCATATCATGTTTAAAAGGTGATGTTTTTTCAACTGTGCACTGTTTATATTAACACAACTTGACAGACATTTCCCCTAGTTTGCCACCAAGTAGACCCAACATGTTTTATTTATAATGACAGGTCATCTAACGATGAACACTTGACAGGTTGACTCCCGCCGCTGTCAATCATGAATTAAATAGCGGCTGTCATTAGAGCACAAACTGCATCCGGTCACAAAACAAACAAAACTACTGCTCATATTTGGTAGTTCAGCAGCATGATGCTTTATGTGATCGGCATACAACAGCCTAAGGGTATCAACATAACCAGACTATATGATCTGCTTTCATGGCAAACACATTTATGCTGGCAGAAAGTCTGTGCTAGCATGACACACATGGGAAGACAGACACACATGACATGAAACACATGGGAAGACAGACACACATAACATGACACACATGGGAAGACAGACACACATGACATGAAACACATGGGAAGATAGACACACATGACATGACACACATGGGAAGACAGACACACATGACATGAAACACATGGGAAGACAGACACACATAACATGACACACATGGGAAGACAGATACACATGACATGAAACACATGGGAAGATAGACACACATGACATAACACACATAGGAAGACAGACACATGACAAACATGTGAAGACATACACATGACATGACACACGTGGGAAGACAGACACATGACACACATGGGAAGATACACACACTTAACATGACCCACATGGGAAGATAGACACACATGACATGACACACATGGGAAGACAGACACACATGATATGACACACATGGGAAGACAGACACACATGGGAAGATAGACACACATAACATAACACACATGGGAAGACAGACACATGACAAGCATGTGAAGACATACACATGACATGACACACATGGGAAGACAGACACATGACACACATGGGAAGATAGACACACATGACATGACACACATGTGAAGACATACACATAACACACATGTGAAGACATACACATGACATGACACACATGTGAAAGCAGACACATGACACACATGGGAAGACAGACACACATGATATGACACACATGGGAGACAGACACATGACACACATGGGATGATAGACACACATGACATGACACACATGTGAAGACAGACACATGACACACATGGAAAGATAGACACACATGACATGACACACATGTGAAGACAGACACATGACAAACATGTGAAGACATACACATGATATGACACACATGTGAAGACAGACACATGACACACATGGGAAGACAGACACACATGTGAAGACAGACACATGACACACATGGAAAGATAGACACACATGACATGACACACATGTGAAGACAGACACATGACAAACATGTGAAGACATACACATGATATGACACACATGTGAAGACAGACACATGACACACATGGGAAGACAGACACACATGTGAAGACAGACACATGACACATATGGGAAGACATACACATGACTAGTGCTGGTTTTATATCAGAATTCTTCGATACCGATCAATACCAGAATTTTGTTTGATACTCGATACTTACGTTGTAAGTCTAATTCATATATACAGTATAGATCCCAATAGAAACACACTATCTATCTAGACTAATGGCATAGTAGTACACACCGTTTTTCATTAGGGAAACATGTATGAAAATAGATTTTTTTATGAATGAATGCATGCTAGACATAACTGATGGCAATACTGTTGCTAGCGCCACCTTGCAATTACTTGATAGGTCATTCATAGTGTGCATGTGTGCCTTTAGCTGCAACATGTTGCATTCTTGTCATGTGTCGATGTTGAATCAGTCAGTTTGGTAAATGTGCTGACTATGTGTGTTTGAAAAGTGTTGCCTGGTACCACATTTGAGAAACAAAGTCTTGGCACACGCTCTGAGAGTCTATTGGGAACTATACGGTACACCTATTCAATTTTCAACTTAACCATCGGTACATACTAATTGATATAGTCATGCAAACAACGATTAATATGCAATTAAAATTTTATTTCAATAAATAAATAACAGTTGTAATTGTTTCATTCTAATTTATTACTGTTGTAATAGTAATTGTAATGTAACATTACAACAATACACTACAGACAATAGCAATAAAATACATAGTAATAATAAATAAATACAATTGGTAGTCACATCGCCTACGTCACTTCTTGATGCTGGTGCCGCAGTAGACTCGGCAACTGATGGTATTTCACTTCGACTGTAACTACTACTAGATGTCCATTGATTGGTTATTGTCGAAAATTTTGATGGAACACGTCGTTCTCGCTGTTGCCTCGACTTCCTTCCATCATCATGTTTTGGTAGTCTCTTCGATGATGGACAATGACATGTTTCGTCAAATTCGATGTATTTCCCCCACTAGCTTGGGGGAAGCGTTTCTGGCATAGTAGACACTCTACCGTGTTTTCGTCTTTGTTAAAAAAACTGCCAAATTGGCGATGTGCGTTTTTACATTTTGTAGTTCGTCTTGGTTGAGCGAGTATGGCAAACGGTGGCGCCATCAAACAGCAAAACATAGCGCCACCAAACGGGACCTGGGTAAACGAGGCTAGTGTGTCGCGCTTGAATAATTATTTATATTATTATTATAATATTAAACTAGATTCATCAATACTAATGTGTGCAATAAACACTCTATAAAATTACTAAAATGTTGTGTGTTTTTGGTACGCTGTAGAGTGGGCAAGGTAGAGTGGCGAGGCAAACGGTAGTGCCACCTAAAGTCGTAACGAGGCTTGGATAATCGAGGCTAAGCTAAGATCACACTCAAGTAATTATTTATATACAAACTTTACAACCCTGTCAAGTTAGGAAGCGAAGCACGTAGCGGAGTAGCCGTAGTTTCCGTACATAACTTCGAAAACGATGTTGCATCTTCGTATCGACATTGAATGGACTCGATATCGTATAGGTATTGACAAAGTATCAAAGGTATCTCGAAGGTATCAAAATATCGAAGGTATCAAAATATTGAAGGTATTTAAGGTATTGAACCGTGGCTGTTCGATACCAAATATATCGAAGTATCACAATACCACAAAGTATCAGTATAGAACTTTCACAAGTATCGCAATATTTCAATATATCGAATATCGAACCACCACTACACATGACACACGAGAAGATAGACACACATGGCTTGACACACAAAAGAAAAAGAAAGACACACATTACACACATGGGAAGACATACACACGACATACATGGGAAGACATACACACGACATACATGGGAAGACATACACACGACATACATGGGAAGACATACACACATGACACACATGGGAACACAGACACACATGACACACATGGGAAGACATACACACGACATACATGGGAAGACATACACACATGACACACATGGGAAGACAGACACATGACACACATGGGAAGACAGACACATGACACACATGGGAAGACAGAAACACACGACATACATGGGAAGACATACACATGACACACATGGAAAGACATATACATGACACACATGGGAAGACAGTGAAAGAATTGTCTCAAGAAGTACTCACCAGAATACTGTTGCTTTCCAACTTCTCCATACACAACAGTGAAAAAGTCAAGACTCTTCATTGTCACCAAGTGATTGTCTCCATACACCTTCTTACGCAACTTGGTCGCCTGCAAAATTACACATCCCAATGTACTGACTGTTCTCTAAAGTGGTGAGAGAGCGGGAGGGAGAGAGAAAGCAGGAGGGAGGCGGGGGAGAGCGGGAGACAGGAGGAAGAGAGAGCGGGAGGGAGGAGGGAGAGTGGGAGGGAAGAGTCAGAGAGAGAGATAGGAAGGGAGGGAGGAGAGAGAGAGAGCAGGAGGGAGGAGAGAGAGCAGGAGGGAGAGCTGGAGGGAAGAGGGAGAGAGAGTAGGAGGAAGGAGGGAGAGAGCAGGAGGGAGGAGGGAGGGAGAACTGGAGGGAAGAGGGAGATAAAGGGGGAGGGAGAAGGAAGAGAGAGTGGAAGGGAGGAGGGAGAGTGAGCGTGAGGGAGGAGGGAGAGTAAGTGGGAGGGAGGAGAGAGTGCGGGAGGGAAGAGACTGGGAATGGGGATGGGAGAGAGAGCGGGAAGGAAGAGTGAGGAGAAAGAGGGAGGGAGGAGAGAGAGCGCAGGAGGGAAAAAGGGAGGAAGCAGGATAGAGAGAGTGAGGAGAGAGGGAGGGATGAGAGAGGGAGGGAGGAAGTTGAGAGGGACAGAGGAGAGAGGGAGGGAGGAAGGAAGTGAGAAGGAGAGAGTGCAGGAGGGAGAAGAGAGAGGGAGGACAGAGTGGGAGGGAACGGTATAGACTTACAAACAAAGGTAGAGTTTCAATTAATCAGTTTAATTACATTCTGAACATCTAGGATTTCAATAATTCACTTGATGAAGATATGCATTAAGTAGAAGTCACACATGCGTCTAAACTTTAACCTGTGTTTAGTGTTTCTTATGGGTCAACCATGATGTAGAATTAATTGAAAAACAAATGGTCTGAATATGAATGAAATTGATAACAATAATTAAAAACAAAGAAATTAAATTGGAATTCAGTTGCAAAAATTAAACAAGCCAGCAAATCCATAATAAAATGCCTTTGTTGCTCTCATAACTGCGAAAACTGTTAGAATCTTCTTCTGAGAAACTACAGTGACTAGGACAGCCTCTAGACCAGTTTAGCCAGATTGCAGTAGCACCTTGCAGCCTGGCTAAAGAACAAAGGGGACATTTACCCTGGGACAGTAACAGTTGTCAATCTACTGTGGGAGCAAACAGTAGTCTTACACTGCCAGCTAATGCTTTCTTCATTAATTAGCACTGTTAGGTGAATGACACATTGGGATCACATCTTAGGCATTGGGTATTTTGTATGGTTTTTTTTCTTTTTTTCTTTTCTTGATTGTTGTTTTAAATAAAGCATGTATGGTCAGAAAAATGTGTAATTGATTGTAAATAATGTAATTGTTTCAGTTACACAAAATAATAAATTACAGTTACAAAAAATTGTAAAAACCAGAATTAATTACAATTACTGCATTTGTCTGTAATCAATTACATATAGAATTATGTACCATTGTTCAGTGTATTCTAGGACCGGAACGATACACTACTTCGCGATATGGTATGTATCGCAATACAGAGGACACGATACGATACGTATCGCGATACAGACTACATTGACTAGAATGGTACTACAACAGTAAAACACTTTGTTTATTGTGAACGACTGAAACGAATCAGTAGTACATGTACATTATTTTAAAACTCAGCAGCAACCTGTTGCACTTGCAGTCTTGCATATCACTCCAGCGTGGTATTTGCTTTATGAACAGCAACATGTCCATATTGTGTGCATCAAGCGTGACATGCTTAGTTGTCACAATGTTCCTAGATGTGCTGAACATATGCTCACTTGGAACAGATGTTCCCGGTGTTGACAGAACACACTTGGCCAGCTTGGCTAGCATCGGGTATTTGACAGTACCATGCAAGGGGGTCGGCATCTGGTGGGATGCATTAAATCTGTGAAGCTCTTCTGATACTGTGTCCCGCATAGACATGTTTGTTAAGAAACTGTTCCCGAACAGATCCACTATGTTTTTAAGATAGTTTGTATAACATAATGCTGAATCGGCATCTTTAGTATTGGATATTATATTCATTTAGACCAACCATAGTGTTTGCTACTGTCAGTGTGACTAGTGCTGTGGTAGATGACATAGAACAACATATAAAAGTATTACAAATGTCCAAAATAAAATGATGTATATTGCATTTTATGTTTTAGTTACCTCACTCCCAGTCCGCGTACTGGCAAGATCTACAGCGCTTGGCACTAAGCGGGTCTGCACATTGCATCTGTCCTCTTCTGATGGGAATGTCAGAGGCTTGAACTGGGGATCAAAGGCTGTGGCTTGACGCAGGCAATTCAGAACAGTATCAGAAGTGTATCTGTTCATCATGTCAGAGGTGATTGCAGTTTTAACATCATTCACCAGTTCACTGTCATCAGAGAGTGGTGCCATTGTTTTCATGATTTGATCCTTCAGTGGAAGAATCAGTGGTATTGTAGGGATAGTTCCACTGGAATGATGTGATCGTCTTTATTGGTCTTAGGAGTGTGACCAGTGTCTCGGTGTTGGTGATGTCACCTTCTGCCATAGTGACAATGCCATTGACGTTCTTCCTGTTGCGCATGTCTCTGTCTAAGACACAACGTTGGCAAGTTTAACCCGCCCCCCGGGTTAAACTGGGTTAAACCCGGGTTAAACTATTTTTCAGGCACATTTTATCACAATATGAAAGAATAAAGCATGCAAAGTGTTTCATATAGCTTTATTATCAATATGAAACAGAGAAGAATCACAGTTAACTAACATGTTACATAGAAATGCACATACATGTATTATTGCTTTCATGCTTCACTCTGGACACTGTCACTCACATTGTTGTTTATTCTCTTAGTTGGTGAGTTGAGCTAATCAACTTGACCATGAATCAGTGGTGGCTCTGGTAACTTTAGAGGATGGAGGATGAATCCAGTTGTTGGCAGTGAACACAAGTGCTGAGAGGGTAGATTACCACCTGCCAGTCTCCAAGGCTCTGTAGCCTCCTGTTCCATAACCTGCAAGCTGACACCAGGCTGTACTGGTGTAGGTTG
Organism: Escarpia spicata; assembly: GCA_963995525.1. Taxonomy (NCBI): domain Eukaryota; kingdom Metazoa; phylum Annelida; class Polychaeta; order Sabellida; family Siboglinidae; genus Escarpia; species Escarpia spicata. Next base: position 17,187,465 of record OZ023211.1, on the reverse strand, counting down.
TCTGACTGGAATCACTGCACTTCTTCAGAAGACTCAGCTAGTAATTAATGGCAGTGTCCAGTGTGAGAGAGACATGAATTTTATGGCAATGGCACACTGATAAAAGTCCCTTTTATATTGGACTTTCTGGCCTGGTTTAAAAACATAAAAGGATTATGGTCTGAACTGGTAACTAGTACAAGTTGTTTGCATAAGGTGGATACTAACTTGGGGTTTCTGGCTGTGGAAAATATTCACATCTAAAGGGAAACCTTTGTAACCTTTATGCAATCTGTGTGCAGAAAAGCTATATCAGTCAGTAACAGAATACCCCAATAGCACGATTATCATCTGATTATCATAAAGTGATAGCTAGACACTTTGACAGACTTATTTAAAGAGCAGTTGTCATCTTTCATTACATCAATAATATTACAACAGTTTTAAACCATCATCAATCTACATACCAACTGTATTAATATTGAGAATATCCCTCTGATATCATCCTGAGATCTCAGATAGAGTAAAGCTTAGTTTAACCCAGGTTTAACCCGCTGGGCTGGGCAAAACCAGTTTAACCCGGGTTAAACCCCAACCCTGCTAAGACAGCTGCGATGACAGCTGGCTCTTGTTGGAGACAGTGTTCCATCATTTCATAGCTGCTGTTCCAGCGAGTCTTTACATCCATGATGAGTTTGTTGGTAGGCAGTCTGTGTACTTTCAGTTTTTCCTTCAGAAGCGATGCAGCAGTTGTGCTCTGGTGGAAAAAGCCAAGAATCCTGCAAATTCTGCCAAGGACTTTGTTGACTGTGCTAATATGCCGAGCCTTCTGTGTAGCCAGATTTAGTGTGTGTGCGAAACATGGTATGTGGGAACCAATGTTTGCATGAGCAACTGCTGGCTCCATGTTGAGTGTGTTATCAGTGACTGTAGGCAAAAGTCCATGTGGACGTCGAAGCTGTCACTAGTCTATTACATTGGTCAGAACCTCACCGATATTCTCTGCAGTGTGTGCTAAGGGCAGGACCCTTGTCTGAAGTACTGCATTTCCAAATGTCCAGTGATTTGCAATGTAGGATTATGCTGCCCTTGATGTCCACCCATCTGTTGTAATTGATACAGAAATGGCATGACTGAGTTCGTCCTCCATCTTCATCTTGACTTCCTGGTAAATCGGTGGAACAACAACCTCCCTGAAATGTGTTCATGATGGTAAAGTGTACTTTGGTTCCAGGATGTTGATCAATTGCTTAAAACCGGTAGCTTCCACGATACTGCAGGGCCTTAGATCACAAGCCATAAACAGACCAATGTGCCTGTTTATAAGCTTTGCCCTTGAGGAATCTTTTGGCATTTTTTTTTTAAAACATTCTTGTAGGCGAAACTGTCCAGTTCCACATATTGATCCGCTATCAGCACTTGCAGTAGCTGCTATAAAAAAGATTATAAACACATATCAATTTTATAAAGTTTGTGCAGGACTACTGGTTGTTTTACTGAGAAAATTTGTATGACTAGGATAGCGGATAATTAGTAATCATCGAAAAATGTAATAGTGAATAGCATGGTCCGGGCATGGACCGTGGTACAAACATAACTAAAGAAAAACAGAAGTCAAAGATACAAAGTAAAGGCATACTAATGCATAACATTAAGGTTACCAATGTTATGCCATGGATTGTGGATTAAATTGTAGAATATGTGATATTATGTTCTGTGTTGTGTTTTACCAAGGCAAGCATATTACTTCTATGCCTGGCAGTGAACGAATAGGATTCGATGCATTCGAACTGGTAATTTCAGCGAGGCTAGGATGGTGCCTTTCCATGTGTAGCTTCATGTTGGTGGTTCCACCAGAATACTTTAATCGGACAATGTTGGCATACTGTGCACAATTTATCTGTAGAACTGACGCCCGTTTCATCGGTGATGACTTCAAAACTGAAGTGCTTCCACACTGACGACTTATAAGGAGGAGCTTCGAGCTTAATGTTGTGTTTGGCTGTCGCCATTTTACCTATGCATGGCTTAGCATAGACACTGATGCTGTGAGCGAACGGATGTGAGGTAGACAATGACGTAATTGCATCTGTAAGTTTGTAACAACAGTATCGAGATCGAGTAGGCAGTTGTCTATCACGGCAGTTGACTGTAGTGAAATATTTAATACCGTTGTTTGTACATAGTTTATCAACTGATGAAATACTGATCACTTAAAACAACTTCAGGAGTTGTGTACTAGCTTGAAATGTTTTGCAATGAGTCATTACTAGACCCTACATGGTTTGGCATTGCACAAAACCTGGACAAAATCTGGGTACGAGTCAAAATAAAAAAAAATAAAACTGTCAAAGTTTTAAATTACTTTAAATCAGTATTATTTAGAAATAATGAAAATTTCAGTAGTACAACTGTGTTGCATTTACTTAAAATTGTTAAATAATGGTTCCACTTACCTCTACGTTCAATATGTTTACAAGGATTAGAACATGAGTGTGCCATACAAACATTTGTTTAAAAATAAAGAGTATTACCTTTCCTTGATATTCCAAAGCTAACTGAGACCTGCAACATTAAGGAAAAACTAATATTAATATACATAAATAAATTAAGAAATGAAAAGCAAATATATCAATGTAGAACACTTGTGTAGTGTCATATTCACACTATACCAAACTTCATAAGATACTACTATTGTGTTGCTGCATAAACTGTGACAATAATAACAAGTTTACTATCTCAAATTAACAATCTTTACCAATATGCAACATGTCTAAAATAAAACGTATCAAAGAGGCATAAGCATGGTGTCAAATAAATGCTTATTAAAATTCAAATAAGTAACACGTTTTCATTACAAATAAAATACAGTGTAACCTCACTTTACGGTCACCTCAGTAATACAGCCACCTCGCAATTAAGGTCACTGTAGAACAGTCCCAAATTATTTCCACATCCAATAATGTATAGGATATTTGTCCCACTGATACGGTCATCTCGCTATTTGGGTCACTTAATCAGGGATGAGAGTGACATTCAGAGAAAAAAACGGAAATTTTGCTGTGGCCCACATTTCAGCCCGAGAGGACTGTCTCATCTATTCGGGGGGAGATATTTTTTAATTGTAGACGACATATGGTGTATTTTGAGCAATATTAAATAGAAAATCTTAACATTTCCAATAGCAAAAACGCACACATTGTCATAGTACTAACTCATTTGTTAATTATATTTTCTTGGCTGAACCCGAGTTGGCTGACGGGCAGCTTTCTCCTTGGCCAGCTTTGTCAAAACAGCCCGTTGATGGGCCATTCTAGCTTTCTTCGTTGCCAGCTGAACTGCTTCCTTAGCTTTGTACTTGGTGGCTGCCTTCGTCTTTGACATGTTCAGCTCAGTTTTCTTCTCCTCCTTTATCTTTCCTTCCTCAGCAAGATGGATGGAGTACATTTTGTACACACACCTCGTGTTATGAACGAGGCGACCAGTCCTGTTTGTGGAAGTCCTGTATAACAGTCTTGTTGCTTGCCATGAGTGAGTACTTCACTGTCTGGATAGAGTTGAATGTACTAACATTCTTTCTGGCAGTGGCAGCATTTATGATGCTAGACATGTGACTAAAACACCCTTCCACTTGAGGACCATGAAAGCAGCTCATCATTGCAGCCACCAGCTTTGACAAGGCTGGGAACTTGCCAGTAGAGAATATGGTAGCCCACCACGAGTCCAATCTGGAACTTGTGGGTGCTTGTGGAAGTGTGTTGTCTACACGGAATCAGCGAACTTCCATGTGATACGCCCTCTGTTCAGGTTCTAATAGAACATTGGTGACCAGCGTGGGCAGTGCCAGCGTGTGTACTTCAATGCCTTCGGTTCCCCTCTGACTGTAGCCTGTAGGATCCAATCCGCATAGTTGACATCGGCCTCGCACCACAAACAGTAGGGTTCCCTGATGCTGATAATTTACTGATGAATATATCCAACAGCCGATCTCTCCAGCCACGCCCAATTCCACTTATTCTTGACACTTGTTAATGTCCTTCACGCAACATTTGTCTTGCCGTACAACAAATCGTCGATTAGTCATTGTGTTCGAAAATGATCGACATCTCCACAAAATACATCGTCGTTTCCTATTGGTCCACTGCTTTTGTGCGCGTGCTTCGAAAGCGCTGAAGTGAACAGCCGACAGAACTAAGGGTTTTACTTCGCAGATTCACAGGTTCGGTTGGGTCGGTTCTGTCCCTAAACGCCAGGCAGCGTCATTAATACGTGGCGACACTCGGTGGATAGATGGTTAACTCAATCCGCAGATAGATCGTCAGTGAATTGTCCAGGATTGTATATGCCCTACCCCCCCAACATTAATTTTTTCTCCCCGGATTTACACGATTCACAAAAGTGATCTTTGGAGCAGTATAAAAACCGGAATTCTGGCAAAAACCGGACATTTTTCATCCCTGCTTAATAGTGAGGTCCACTGTACATTGTACTTCTCAAAAGAATATTTTCAATAAAAAAAAGTTAAGGATGTGGTGAAGTTAGTATGATATTTAAATGTTATAACCAAATGCACATAGGTTTATACTGCAGGGTATCCATCTGACTATTACTGACATAGGTGGTGTTTCCATGTTAGAATCCTAAAAAATAACACAAATCCAAAGTTAAACTTGACTTCCATATATTCCCTAATTTGGTGTGATATATTTGTCATTATTATTATTAACAATCAACGCAGTCATGCATGAGTCACCCAAACATGAAGTCATCTTGTTTAAGTTTCTCACCAGATATGTTTTGGATATGGGGTGTGACATGTTATGTAAGTACCCAGGTAGTAATCAGAATCGGGACAAAGTAGAAAAAATATTGTTTATTTCCTAACCGGGGAATGAAATGTTGTTTTGTTTTGTATTTGTACGTTTATTCTTGATTCAACTAAAAATACATCACGTCACACTACTAGAGTCATGTCTGATGGTGTTATACATTGAAGACTATCATGTTAGTAAGACTGATGTCCTAGCTTACAACCGCCAATAGCAACAACAACCACCAACAACTTCACCAACTGACAGATGAGAGGAACATGATTCAAGGAACATAGAAAGAGGCGATTGGACTTAGGAGATACATTTACAGTGCCTCCAAGTTAATGTGTTAATATATAAATTGGTACAGGTAATATATTTTATATATTAATGGATACAATCTGTGAATTGTCTAATTATAATAAAAAGTTGCAATTGAAAATGTTGACGTGCATGCTTCTTAACAACAAATTTGGAGAGGTGACATATTATATGAAGTCTCGAAATGCAGCATCTAGGAATATATTTAAACACTGTTTTCGCTTCAACAATACTTGTAACATAATAACATCTGTCTTTAAAGATTCGAAGACTCACTGGTACATTCAACATTCTCAAACTCACTGGAGTAATAGAGTCAAACAGAAGAAATAAAGACTCAAACTCACTGGAGTAACAGAATCACACAGAAGGAATAAAGACTCAAACTCACTGGAGTAATAGAGTCAAACAGAAGGACTAAAGACTCAAACTCACTAGAGTAATAGAGTCAAACAGAAGGAATAAAGACTCAAACTCACTTGAGTTAGAGTAAAACAGAAGGAATAAAGACTCAAACTCACTGGAGTAATAGAGTCAAACAGAAGGAATAAAGACTCAAACTCACTGGGTATTTTGCAAATAGGAATAACAAAGACAAAATCTCACTGGTTCTTATGTAAATATAAGTAATAAAGACTAAAAAAAACTACTGGTTATTTTACAAATAGGAATAATAACAGCTCAAACTGACTGGTTTTTGCAAACAGTAGTAATAAAGAATCAAACTCACTGGTTCTTTTGTAGACACAAGCGTGCAAGATTCTCAAATTCATCAGCTCTCAGTACATCAGGATGATCAGTATTTGGATCAAATGGCTGCTTTTCCCCGCTGCCATCTCTCTCATTCTTTCTATCTTCTGTAATGTTCCAAAATGTCAGACAAGTCGTAGCTATATTGATACATGTGCATGCAATGTTTGTAGTTCTGTATTGTACACAATAGTTTAATTTAAAAGCTAACTAGCAAAAATAATGTGATAAACCAGATGCGATTCTGGGTGATTGTTTTCATGGTTAGGTCAGAAACGAGCAACTTGATCCTTAGTTCATCTTGATGTAACAGAGGTACTAC